>ML818061.1:11286-31291 GCA_009831015.1 Picea engelmannii
ACTTCTCTACTTAGAATCTAATCTTTGAAATATGTTATTCTTTCATTTTATTTTAAACTATGAAAACATATTATCTTTCCTTTCTCTTTGATAATCTAGCTTTGGTGCAAGTGTCATCATATTATGGATTGGTTTAATCCCTTACCACTAGTTTAAATTAATTATATAAATTATGGATTGGTTTAATCCCTTGCCACTAGTTTAAATTAATTATATAAATTATATTGATGGGTATTAGAGATGACCATGTCATTGCCACCTTTTTTATTTTCCTTCAAAGGATTATTCCTAACATTTATGAGGACTAAATGGTTATTCCTAACATTTATGTGCATATATTACTCAGATTATATTTCTCAACTATTGTTAGCTAATGAAAATGTTTTTTTGGTTGGTTTCTAATGTTCACATATTTGGGTTCTCAAGCTTCTTCGTATTGGTGACACATCTTCCTCATGGAAAAACAATCATATTCCACATCTAAACAATTTTTTACATGTTCTACGAGCATCCCTCTACTTTCACATCCACATTAATGAAAGAAAAGAAAAGTTTTGTTATTTATATTTCCTTGGAAATAATATTTAGAAAGGAACTCACTTATCTTTGCAAGCCAAGTTTTCACTCCCCTCTGGTCATTGCATGGGATTTTCTTTCTTTTAGTGACAACTATACATCCATTACATTGGGGATTTTAATATGTGAGTGATTCACAATTTTCCATTTTGTTCAATAATGTTAACAACTTCTTTATATGGAAAGGACAATATGCTCATGAAACAAGCTTGAATAGATAGATATTGTTTGTTTTGGTACTAACATTTTATTTCAATGGCGATGATTTCCTTTTCTAGGGATTTGTTGCACTTTTCCATTTCCTTTAGGTTTTCAATCTATTGTCAATGATATAATGTTGATATACTAAACATGTTTTTCTATGTTCAATCACTTTGGCTCAATGCCTTTTACCTAGGAATTACATCAAATAACTGACAAATGCATAGGAATATATAATACTAAAATTTGGATGCAAAAAAATATAATACATAATATCACAACAAACTTGAATATGTCACATATTATCATTATAATCAAATGTCACATAATATCATTATAGTCAAATTTCACATAATGAATGTCTAATTAAGCCTCCTCCTAGTAAATTGTTTTAATATTTGTGCAAACTAGTAAGAGCTTGAGATAAAGGAAGATCAAATTCATTTTCTCCATTCTCTTTGTCATTCAGTTGATAACTCTGAGTGGTTTGTAAATTGCATCATCCATGAATACCCTCACTTGGAAGAAAAACTTAGATTAAACATTGAAATTGAACACATTCATATCAATTCAACATAAATTTTAAGATATTATTTTTTTTATGAATAATTTTAAAATAGTTCAAGAAACAAAAATTATATTTACAATCACTGGACTAGCTCTAAAGGTTGGTTCACCAACCTCGTCACCATGTCCAACCTCCTCACCATCCATTCCCTCATCTCCATGACCACCATTTCCATTATTATTAGTGCCATAATCAAACTTTCCCTTTGTAACATTGTCTATGTCCACCTCATCATCATCTACATTCCCCCCTTGCAATAACAAATATATATGGTGGAAGTTAGCAAGGTTGGAATCAACCATATGTCTTATAAATTTAAAATCACCTCCACAAATGTACATTGATCCCAATTCTAGCCGTTCATTTCCCTAACCCACCATGCTTCAATTTACATGACCTAGTACCTCTCTTTAGGAGCAAAATTGAATTCTTCTTTAGTGGGTTCTTTTTAATATTCTTGTAAATTTTTAGTTGTTAACATTTGCAAACATAACACAATTGAAATCAAGTTGGAAATAGAGGAAAATATGATATGAACATCGCATAAATGACTTTTTTTGATGTTGACTTACATGTCGAGTTTTAACCTTGATATATGGTAGTAACTGAATTTATTAAATCTAACCTTCATGGCCTTTTATGTGTCCCTCAACTTGTCAAAATGTTCATGAGTTCATTTATAGGAACTATATATCAATATATCAGATGTAATAGTTTTACATAACTAATATCATTTTTAGGATTTAATTAATCTCTAAAAATTTTCACTATTTTCCTTAATCTCTTGAGTTTGTTTTGCATTGCATCAACCTTTAGAGATATACACTCCTCTTTTGATATCAACAAAGGATGCTCATAATGAGGGTTATTTGTTAACTTTCTTTGCAGTGTATCTTGTACCTCCCGCAAATGTTTTCTAGTGATAAAATCAACCTCATGTTTACTAAATATCAGTCTCTACTATTCCGCCATGAACTTCTAAAGCTCTCCTCCCAATTTTTTTGATGCTCGGGAACCATAATAGATTATAATAGTTGGTGAGAAAAGGATGTATGCCTTTTCGTACAAGTCTTCATAAAACAATTTATTACTCACATGACAATTAGAAAAATCAAGTCTAGTATAAGAATGACATAAAAATCTTAAATGCATAACAAGTAAATTAATTGATTCATTATAATTTACAAGGAAGTTATCAAGGAAGGGGATTCCATCATTGTCCAAATGCAAGTCTATCGACATTTTCTTTGTGCTGTAATCAATGTTTATTGGATAAGAAGAGAAGGGAGTACTAAGACTATGATCATGGTCAATGTGATAGTTAGATAGATGGTGTGACATGTTGTTTTGAGAAGTAGGGGGAGTTGTTTATGGGTGTGTGATGAAATGGAGGTTGAGGGTTATTTGTGGGAATGCCACGAGATGGAGGCTAGGGGTTTGGTTAGGGGTTCTATACAAGTGTGTCATATGATGTAGATGGAATGTTAGATGGTACATTATTGGTGGTTGAGTATTAGTATTGGGACCAACTTATTGGTTGATAGTAAAAGCATCAACAAAAATTTTGTACGATAAAGAAACAAGATTCATTATGTTTTGAAACTAGAAAAGAAATGTTGAATTTACTAATTATGAAATTGTTATGTTTATCAATTTTAATTGTTTGATGTATAGTAATCCATTCTTCTAATTAAATTAGCTTGTTCCCATATGATTTTAGGAGTATTAATTTTGGTAAGATGTAGATATGGATTTGTTGTCTTCTTTGGATCACACCTTATTCCAAAATAAGTTCAAGATCATGAAGCATACACTACAAGGAGAGCACCTTCTTGCAGAGGTTTTTAGTGTTAAAAAAATTTGCAAAATTTTCAAAAAGACCTCCGCTACAACCTCCTCTATTGGTTGTGGAGGTGTTAGCGGATGTTCCATATAACTGAAAAAATTTGGACGGCAGAGGTTGTAGCGGAGGTTTTTTTTCAATGTTGTTCTTGTCAAAATGCCTCGGTGCGGTATTGAAAAACATGCACTAGAATATTACTATAATAAAACGCATTGGTCAATTAATATAATAAAAACGCCCCGGTGCGTTTATAACTATCATGCATCGATTTCTCCTTTTTCGTCATATGTAGAACACCGGTGATCTTATAATTACTATGCATTGGTTCTGCATTGTTTTTGTATGACACACGGATGTTCTTTAGGATTTGTCTACCCCGATGTGATTAAGTTATAATTAGACCCAATGTGATTACGTTATAGTTAGCTCTGGTGCGATTAAGTTATAGTTATCCTGATGCGATTAAGTTATAGTTAGCCCCAAGGTGATTAAGTTATAGTTATCCCCATTGTGATTAAGTTATAGTTAGCCCCAGTGTGATTAAGTTATAGTTAGCCCCGATGTGTTCACTACTATAGTAAAGGAACTGGTGCATGTAACAAAATTAATGCACCAATATGAAAATTATTTTTAGTGCCCCAATTTATATTTCAAACTTGAGCACCGTATAATTTTGAAACAATAAATATTATTGTATGTCATATCGTTTACAAAACGATGCATTTTCTCAATAGTATGTACCGGTGCATTATGATAATTGATATGTATCGGTGCACATGACACCTCGAAATGCACTGATGTATATATTATGGAACACACTATCTAGTGAATTCAAAAGAATACAATGAACTAATATGTATATATTTTAATTCATTGTTTTTTACAAATTTTCAATTAATTATTTAAAAATCAAATTTTTTTTATAATAATATTGATTTATATTTATTTTTATTGCATTTCGATATAATGATTGCATTAATGCATTACCCAACCAAATAAACCTCTATTATTTGTTACAATGTAAATCATCCCCATATTAATTATTATGCAATGCGACATTTTAGAACATTCAACAATGCAATGAAATAAGAAACTCATTTTATTATATATGAATAAGAGACCCATTGTCATGCAAAAAGGGACAACGTAAAGGTCCAGTACAATAATAAAATTGCAACCAATTTGTAATTCTTACACTTATTGGTAACATGTCCTCATGCAATTGGGAACATTAAACAAAATCCTTGATTTTCAGAGACAAATATTCGAAAACATACAACTTGCAATAACATTCAATTATATTGATTGTCATTCATCAGTTGAATTATTGACATTTCTCAAGGTGTGTGCATGTCTCATTTCTTCCTCATTTGTAGATGATATTGTAGTTTGGTTTTTTAACATAATGTTTTATTGATCAGCTTGTTTTTTTATGTTCCTACCCTTCATCTTACATATACAAACATAGAAATAAACTGTAATAAATATATCTACATTTATATATATAGTAGAGTATACATGATTGCGTAAATAAAAAAAACATACCTTAGCACCAAGTCTTTCATAAACAATACACATTCTTTCGAAGCTGTGCCTCATAAATTCTCTCGAAATATCCTCTGATGTCTGCATTCCATACTTTGTTTCATGCATGATTAATACAACATGACAAAGCACAGTCGATATAATCAATATAAAGTTTTCTTTTTTTTTCATTAATTATAAAACAAGGGAAGTTAAACAACATAACTACTTACAAATTGTTCAATTAAACTTTCCTTCTTCAACATATACTCACAACCCATACTTAACCCGATGTTTATCAATTCATGGGTTGGGTCATCTTTGTATGTTAGCACCTAGTAGAAGACATCCATGGACAAGTTTAAATTAATTATTTAAATATAAAGATCATAGCAAACATGAAATCTTAAGAAAGGCCAAAAACATAAATACTCACAAAGTTTGTGATCAACCCTTTTATTCCTCGTCATTATGTCGTATGTGATTGTTGGACAAGTAATCCTTGCGATTGCGTTTTTGTAACATTAATGTACATATGAAGCGTCATAGGTGATAGGAAGAGTCATACGTTGGAGAAGACCAACAGTTTCATTTTGTATATTTATTGAGTTCAAGCTAATGGAATAACCATCTCGTGGAGTTATGATTTCTTCCCACTCCTAGCCTGACAGTGGAATCAGAGCTCATCCGTAACTCCAAATTTCCTCAGGCATTTTCTCATCCACAGCGTACATAAAATCCTCTTGTTTGGTCATCTAAACTCTAGAACTCCAAATGATTCATTTTCTAGTCTACCTATTCCCCAACGTTCAATCTGTCTTCTCCTTGGTGCCCACTTCACATCAACGCTTCATGATGGTCTCAATACTCGAGGTTTGATTCGCTGTCATTTTTTCTCAGCCAAAAGCCCTAAATTTGTTGTTTCACAAACCCTAACTTCTTTGTCCACTACACCAGATGTAAGCTGGTAACCAAAAAGTTTCATCCTTTACAGAACACGAGATACTTCCAAACAACAATAGGCTCGGACAGTGAGCGAGATGCCTCACACTAATACTTATTCTCTAATAATCCATCGACCTCCTGCAATCACCATCATGACCCAATGACCGTCATTGCACATCTACTCGACCCTCAACCTTTCTCACACCATTATCAAGCTACAAGATGTTGTTGGTTATGATAAACCCTAAATTATAAACTAGAGTGTTGCTGGATGACTTGGTATCATCATGAAATTCTCTCATACTCACACCCTTTTGGATGACTTATCACCTCGACCTCCTCATTCCCATTGAAATGAACGTTTAGCTCTATTCAAATGATTGCATTTGGTTAGCTCTATTCCCATATCAAAATCATAGACCTTTCTTACATGCACGGGTAGTTGTATAAGTCTTGACGATCTGTATAAGTGCATTGATTGAAGGAATCTTAGGACGAGGTGTTTCACTGGCTAATGTGATAAACCTTTTCTCAACCATGAACCATGCTAGTTGCGTAAGGTTTTTGAGAAGGTGACTAGTATCTTCTAGCCTATGTTCAAAGTCGTGGGTTTGAGGAAACCAATTTTTTTTACTTTTTTGTGGGACAATTTGATCTCAAATTATTTAATGAGATAATCTATTTTCTAGAGCGTCTAAAGAGGGATTGTTTATGTACTCATTCAGAGTGAAAAAGGTGCAATACAATTGTTTCTGTACTGATTTTGTGCTTAAATTTTTATTATTGAAGAAGCAGTTCTACAAGACAATGCATTCTCTCATGTCCATTGTTGGTGTGGTGTTGACCAGCAAGGGGATATATAGAGAATGGTATAGGAAGATCAAGATAACATTGATCTTCAATGATTCGTGGAAAGTAATTTGTAAAGAAGTAGTAGTCCCTCAGAGTAGAAAAATAACTGAACAAGAAGCGAAATTAGAAGAAGAAGCCTCATAATCAAAGTGGAAGAGTAGCAGAAAGAGTAGCATACCAACCATTCTGACTTCAAACAAAGATCGTAAAATGTGGGAAGACAAATACCAGAAGGAATATGTTGTAATATTTGTGATAGTAAGTGAGGAGGTAAGACATCCTATAGCCTCTATTAGTGATTCCTATGGTTCCTTGAAAAGATTGAATGACCTAGATGACACACATTATGAACTAGAACTCATACAACTAATGTTGAATCTCTTCAACCTAGAGTTGAAGAATGATGACCCTATGGCTTTATCTTTAGAAATCCAATCCATAATGCATGACATTGAAGCCACTGGAGTGAAGATTGATCTCCCTCTCACAACCTTCATCAAGGCCCCCTACCCTACATATTCTCACCACCTTGAATTGTTGCAAGAAAGTGGTTAAATGAAATCAATCACATTTGACAAGCTGGTGGAGAAAGTTGCAGAACATGAGAAAGCCTTTGAAAAGAAGTCATCTCCTTCAACTGGTGAGACTCTTTAACTTCCTCAAAAAGACAAGATTAAACCACATGATTCTTCTAGAGTAAAAAGCAACAAAAGAGGACATGGACATGGAAGAAAGAGTTTCAAAAGCAGGGGGTAGACACAACTGAGGTGATAGATCTAATCTTCATTGTACCCGTTGAAAAAAGAATGGGTCGCATGAAGTAGATGACTGCAGAGTTCCATGGAAAAATATCAAAGAAGATATATTGAATAAGAAAGGAAAAAGATAAACCTTCATAACCAACAAAAGGTAATCCACCTAAATCTTCCCATTACATTGTTTCTCATTTCAATATAGGAGTAGAAAAAGATTTATTTAACACTGCATATAGTACTTGGAAATATGCATGGCTTCTTGACACAGGCTCAACCTCTCCCATGACATTCTGAACAATTTTTTTCGAATACTTAATTTACAATGTAGATGACATAGTGTATTTTGCAAATAATTCCAACCTCAAACCCTAGGGAATGGGCACCATCAGACTCAAGTTGCCTGGATTCCCATATTTTCTTCTGCACAATGTACTCTATCTTCCTGAGTTGAAAAAGAGCTTGTTGTCCCTTGTGCACATTAGACAACAAGGCCACTATGTTCATATGATTGGTGGAAAAGTTGAAATACAAAAGGATTCTAATAACATGCTTGTTATGACCAGAATGGAAGATGGAAGATTGTTGAAGTTGAATGGGACATCTTCCCATACACAAAATGTTGCATACCTCTTTGATCACAATGAAGGTATAAAGTCATCTAGTCTTTTGTGGCATGTTAGATTTGGTCATATTAATTATGAAAGTATTTGTATATTGAGAAAAAATGGTGTTTTTGGTCTGCCTACTATTCCTAGAAAACCAAAACAATGTGATGCTTGTATCCTTGGAAAGCATAGAAAACAATCATTCCATGATTCTACTTCCAGATCAGGTAGAAACATTGAATTGATTCATTCTGATTTGTGTGGACCTATGCCTATTCCTTCTCCAAATGGAAATAAATACATCATGTCTTTTATTGATGATTACATCAGGATGTGTTGGGTGTACTAGCTTAAATATAAATCACAAGCTTTTGAAACATTAAAAAAATTTCATGTATGGATTAAAAATGAAGCCCAATATTGTATTGCCTCTCTTCACACTAATAATGCAAGAGAATATACATCTAATGAATTTGAAATATACTATTTCCAACATGGGATCAAACATCAAACCACAGTTCCATACAATCCCCAACATAATGGTGTAGTTGAATGAATGAACAAGACACTCCTAAATATGGTTTGTTCCATGATGTTTTTCAAGAATGTTAAATTGATTTTTTGGGCTGATGCAATTCTATGTGCAGTTTATGTCAAAAACGAGTATCCATCTCATGTTAATCAAAACAAGACTCGCAAAATGTGGTATGGCCACATTCCTTCATTGAGGCATCTCAGGGTATTTGGTTCCACCTGATATGCCTTGATTCCTAAGGAGCAAAGAGGTAAGATTGATGCTAGGAGTCGGAAGTGCATCTTCTTTAGGTACTCAAATACCACAAAGGGGTATCGTCTTAACAATGAGACAAACAATAATTTCATGCTTTCCATAGATGTGATCTTTCTTGAATACACCAAGAAAGATGAAGTTATTGACAGGAAGATTGATCATCTGGACATACTCACTCGTGTAAAGACATATCATGAACTTGATGGTGAGATTCCACATATTCAAGGGGGGATCCCTATCTTGGGTCAATATTTGAAATCTCCTTTCGAAGCACCATCTTCCCCACATGAAGAATTTCTTGTCACTTCATACGAACCCAAAGTTCAATTGGATGATGTGATCGAGAAGATTGAAATTATAAGGCTTGATGAGAACTCAACACCATCTCAATGTTGGAGTTACTTCAACACACACCTAGGATTTCTTTTTCCTAAGGTTTTCCTTGTTTATTAGTCATTATTCAGTCTCCTATATTTTAGGAAGAATATTCCTCTAGGGAGAATATTCTCTTTAGTTTTCACTTCAATTTGATTAGTTGAGTGGAGTCTAGATGCTACATTAGGATTATCACCATGCAACATTGGGATCATCAACACTAATGTGCATTGTCCTTGGGATCATCACCAGGCTAGCGCATTACTCATGATTCCCTTATCTCCTCCTCACTTCACTATGTTTCAGTCAGCTAACTGAAGACTGATAGACTAGTTAACTCAGACTAGGTGGCAGTTCACTCCCGTAACTTCCTGAGAGACTAGACTAGGTGGCAGTTTACTCCCGTAACTGTTGGTGTGTGTACAGATCACTCTAGACCACCACTATGGCTCATTAGTTACTCATGTATCATTTATCTATTGTAAACTATTCACTCTTTGAGTGTGGACTACGGTTAATGAGAATTCTTCCATTCTTTCTCTCTTGCTTCTTCTTTCTCAATTTATCTCTACAAATGTGTGTGGTATTTTCTAGCTAGATCTATTATGTGTAGGTTCAACACATTTACATGGTATCAGAGTTGATGGATTTCTAAGAAAAATCTACACCAAATTATTTTTGCAGGTACTGAAGATTGAAGAATGCAAAAAAAATGGATTATTCATCAGCAATACTTATAACGCCTCATAACTATTTGGAATGGAAGACACAAACTCTTCTTCAGCTTAGATGCAGAGGCTTGTACCAAATAACCATGGAAATGGAAGTAGAGCCTGATTCCGCCGATGAGAAAAATGACTTTCTCAATAGACAAGATATGGCCATATGATTTATCTGCTTGTCTATTTCTCCAAAAATTCTCCACCAAGTATACGATTTCTCACAAGACTCAACTCCAAATGAATTATGGACCAGATTGGAGGTTATATTCAGGAATAAAGAAGATTGTGAATATTTCATGCAGAAGATTGTGAATACAAGAGAAGGCATCAAAAGATCAAACATTTTATTCTGAAGAGTCTTCTACACAAGTATTTGCACAAATTTGTATTTCATTAATTGAAGATGATGTCTACTCCATTTCAGATTTGTTTTTTGAATTTCATGTGCAATATATATGGCATGCATCTCAGGGGTCACATGCACACACTTTTCCATGCGCAATGCATGCATCTCAGAAGACAAAAAGGGAGTTGCACACATCAGACTCAATTCTGATATTTTCTGAGTAAAATTTGTACAAAGAAATTGGATATTTGAATTCCTCACGAGAAAATATCCAATTTAAAAAAACAAATCGTCTGAAACGGAGTCCAGAAAGTGAAGTTATGATCGTTTTAAAATCAACAAAATTTCAACGTTTTTTCGGAAACGACCGAACAGTTTTCAAAGTTTCATCAAAACTTTATTTGGATATTATTCATTACAATAAGAGAAAGAGGATATGTATGGACATCTCAATGGTGCATATACTTCATCATATTCGTGCAGACATCTACATCTTCAACAAAATCTTCAACGAGCACAAACTTGCACAGTTGCAAGGTCTTCTTGGAGTGAAGGACATGGTTGCTTAGAAACTGTTTTTTTGTTCCTTCTCATTTTTTTTATGCATTGTAATTTGAATNGGGGGGGGAGGGTTTCCCATGAATTTTTCCCTCTTTCATCGTTTATTTCAGTGTATCTTTTGTATTTGGGTACCTAACATGGCCTCATTGCCAGGACCTATTCTTTATTTTCACCATAGTGATGTTTAGGGGGGGTGTTGGAGTTACTTCAACACACACCTAGGATTTCTTTTTCACAATCTTTTTCCTTGTTTATCAATCATTATTCAGTCTCCTATATTTTAGGAAGAATATTCCTATAGGGAGAATATTCACTTCAGTTTGATCAGTTGAGTGGAGTCTAGATGCTACATTGGGATTATCGTCATGCAACATTGGGATCATCACCAACTAATGCGCATTGTCCTTGGGATCATCACCATACTAGTGCATTACTCATAATTCCCCGATCTCCTCATCACTTCACTATGTTTCAGTCAGTTAACTGAAGACTGATAGACTAGTTAACTTAGACTAGGCGGCAGTTCACTGTCGTAACTGCCTGAGAGACTAGACTAGGTGACAGTTTACTCCCAAAATTGTTGTTGTGTGTCCATATCACTCTAGACCACCACTATGGCTCATTAGTTACTCATGTATCCTATATCTATTGTAAACTATTCACTCTTTGAGTGTGGAATACGCTTAATGGGAATTCTTCCATTCTTTCTCTCTTGCTTCTTCTTTCTTAATTTCTCTCTGCAAATGTGTGTGGTATTTTTTAGCTAGATCTATTATGTGTAGGTTCAACACATTTACACTCAATCAACTAAGAAACTTGGACAATCTCAGAAAGTTCCACTAAAATGGCTCACAAAAAAACTTGAAAGTGTTCATCATCATGAGATTGGAAAGATAGGAACCAAAATGTCCTCAAGACAAGATGGAGGTAATGTAAATAATTCAAACTTAGTGATGTAGATGACATGGATGTTCCATATGATTGTGAGTTAAGTTTACCCACTAACCATGAACCAACTTCCTTTAATTAATCCACTTCTCATGATGAATGGAAAGAATCCATGCATAAGGAATAGGATGCTCTCATAAAGAATGGGACATGGAAGTTGGTGGATCCTCTATTTGGAACCAAACCAATTATATGCAAGTGGGTATTCAAGAATAGGTATAGATCAGATGGCTCACTTGACAAGCACAAAGGAAGGATCATGGAAAAATTATTTGCATAGAAGAAGGTGTTGATTATGAGGAGACATTTTCCCCCATATTAAAATGGGCTACCATCCACACTCTACTTTTTATGGAAACACAAAATGGATGTAAAATTCATCAAATGGATGTGAATATTGCTTTCTTGAATGGAGACTTGAAAGAGAATGTGTTCATGTATCAACCAAAAGGATTTTTTGTGAAGGAAAAAGAACATAAGGTATGCAAGCTCATCAAATCCTTATATGGATTGAAACAAGCACCACGAGCATGCTATGAAAAATTAACTGGGCATCTTCTAAAATTGAACTTCAAGCATTTCAATCTTGACGATGTAACTTTGTTTTTCAAGAAAGTTGGAAAAAACATTTCTATATCTTGTAGTATATGTAGATGATCTATTGATAACATGGAACAATGAGAGCTACATCACATCCATAAAGAACGAGTTGAAGAAAGGCTTTGAGATGACATATTTGGGACATCTTCACTACTATTTGGGAATTGAGGTGATTTAAAATCTAAGGTACATATTCATATCCTAGAAGAATCACATTGGAGAATTGTTGAACAAGTTTGGCATGGCTGAGTGCAATCCTATTTGTACTCCAATGGAACAGAACTTGAAACCCACATCAAAAGAAGGGAATGAATTTGAGAATGCAACCAAGTATAGACAACTTGTGGGAAGTATTATCTATCTTACTTCCACTAGACCAGACATTTCATTTGTTGTTGGGATTCTTTATAGGTTCATGCAAAATCCTTGTGAAGGACATTGGTCTGCTGCAAAAAGAATTCTAAAATACTTGAAAGGAACTCAATATTTTGGACTCATGTACTCTAAGGTAGTTGACTTCAACCTGATCAGATATTATGATTCAGACTTTGATGGGGATAAGGAAAATGGAGTATCAACTTTAGACTATATCATGAGTCTTGGATTAGTAATTGTCTCTTAGAGATCACACAAACAATCAGTTCCAACACATTCCACAACAGAGGTAGAATATGTGGCAGTTGTAGAAGCGACAAAGGAGATTGTGTGGATAAGGAAAATACTTGAAGATTTGCACGAGAAACAAGTGAATTCTACTCCTCTTCTAGTTGACAATACTTCTGCAATCAAGTTGGCCAAGAACCCTATATTACATGATCGAACTAAGCACATCAACACAAAGTATCACCTGATTCGAAGTTCAGAATGATTCTTGGACTCTAAGGTAGATGACTTCAACCTGATCAAATATTCTGATTCATAATTTGACGGGGATAAGGAAAATGGAGTGTCAATTTTAGGATATCTCACGAGTCTTGGATTAGCAGTTTTCTCCCGAAGATCACACAAACAATCAGTTCCAACAGATTCCACAACAGAGGCAGAATATGTGGCATTTGTAGAAGCGACAAAAGAGATTGTGTGGCTGAGGAAAATACTTGAATATTTGCATGAGAAACAAGTGAATTCTACTCCTCTTCTAGTTGACAATACTTATGCAATCAAGTTGGCCAAGAATCCTAGATTCCATGATCAAACTAAGCACATCAACATAAAGTATCACCAAATTCGATATCATGTAGAGGCAAAGACTATTCACTTTTGAGACATTGTTCCACAAATGAGCAAATTGCGGACATCTTCACCAAAGAACTTTGGAGAGAAAATTTTGAGAAGTTCAAAATGATTCTTAGACTCACACACACCCCTTTATATTAAATGGGGGGAATGTTGGACACATAATCCTTGTGATTTCATTTTTGTAACAATAATGTACATGTGAAGTATCATAGGTGATAGGAAGAGTCATACATTAGAGAACACCAACGGTTTCATTTTGTATATGGATTGAGCTTCAAACTAATGGAATAATCATCCCATGGAGTTATGATTTATGCTCACTCTTGGCCTGACAATGATGACTGGATTTTATTTTCTTTTCTTTTCTACAACAAAATAATTGAAAATTAGTATTTCACATGATACTTAAAATCGATGTACATAAAAGAATAGTTGGGATGGCACCTCTTGCGAAAAATTTATGTTCATTTATTTTAACATATTCTTGTACACTTTTTTGGACATCCCTACCGACATGTCTTGGTTTTCCCCTTGTTTGTCCCTTGGAATTTTCAAAATCTCCCTGGAAAAAAAAAGATATAAAAATTATTATTTAAAAAAAAAAAAAAAATTCGATGTGTATATTAAGATAATTCAAACCGAGGCATCAAAAATATTTATATGCATTGGTGCATCACACATACATATACACACAAATATAGTATAATAGTTCCATTGCAAAATTGAAAATGTTTAGAAATTTTTGTATTCAGTCGGTGCTTTATGAATTAAGAAAACCACGGGCTTTCTAAGTACTATTTATTACACATTGTTGAGTAGTGATAAAATTTAAGAAATGGTGATTTCCATATAAAAACAATAATTTTTCCATTATAAACTCAATGGTGTGCTTTGTAAACAATGTGCCCCCTGTGTGTATGTAGGTAAAATGTGCACTATTGACCGCAAAAAGAATTTTTTAATATTTTTTTGAATTGAAATAAAGTTATTTTGTTTACAAACAAACATGCGTCAATGCGCTTACTATGTACAGAGCGCACCAGTCACTTTGAAGGCGTTTAAAAAAAAATTACATGGAGAGGATGATTTGGGATCCAATGCAATGAGTAGTTTCATTGCAACATATAGGAAATACCCATATATAAATAACTAAACCCTATAAATAACTTGTTCTTTAAAAATATTATTATTGTGAAATATAGAGGGAGAAAGAAAAAGAACAGTGAGAACAAATTAGGGATTCTAATACTGAAGATAACAATGAAACCCTTTTTGTTTGGGAGCACTAAAAATTGTTTGAATCAAATAGGAGAATGATCAAGATGATTAATAGAATGAAATCATGTACCTAAAATTTCTCCTCTGCATATTTCTATGTGATCTACAGTACCCCCGCCACCCCCTCCCCCTCCCCAATTTGGCTCTTCAAAACAAATCCACCCACTTAGAAATCTTTGTTTCACAAATATCCTCTCTAAAATTTTGACAAACAATAAAACAATGAATAGGGCTTTCCTTTATAAATACAAAAAATCAAATTCTCACTCATTTTTTTTGTTGTATATTTTGATGCATTGATGATAAACACACGTGTTGTTGTTTTTTTCAAAAGTTATGTTTTTGGTGCGCTATGTCGTGAGTAGAAAATTGGTACGGTATGTATAACACACTGATTTATTTTTGTAATAAATTTCAAAGTATCAATAGAATATGGCGACGCATGTGGAGAAGAAGCAAGAGGAGGAAGAGGAGGGGGATGAGGAGGAGGATCGGACATGGATACATGTTCAGACAAATGTGGAAGGGAAATAGGAGGAGGAGGACGAGGATGATTAGATGTGGATGCATATTCAAACACATGTGGAGGGGAAGCAAGAGGATCGATAGATTCTACAACAGACTCATGTGGAGGATAATCAAGAGGAGGAGGAGGAGGAGGACCATGTGGTGGAGTAGAGGATGTGGATGGATCTGTTGATGAGATAGATGTATTGGAATCATGAGAACCACCCCTCAATATATCGATGTGGTTTACGACACCAACAACATGACGCATCAACATCGTCATGTCACGAGGAAAATGCCTCCATGTAGTAGAGATATCCTCTACCTGTAATATATCTCTAATGAGTGTAGATACCACTTCATGACTAGTAATGACACGACATAGCTCATCCGCCACCTCTAGTTGAACTCTCGTATCCGGATTACGTGACATGTGGGCTCTCTGTAGTGATGGAGGATGATCCTCTACCTCCTCCATCACCTCATCCTCATGTTGGAGAGGAACATCCCCATCATATGTGCCAATATTTGAAAAATAATAGATACTAATAATAAGATAACTGAAACAAAATGTTACATTAAATTACATGTGCATTAAATAAGACATAAAAATATATACAAATAGATTGATAAAAAAATATTGACAATATTACCTCTCTCATTTTCTCTCTCTTGTGTTGTAAATCATATGTTTGGACATGCTCTCCAATCTATCATCGCGTACGGGTACTCTACAATATCGAGGACATGATCGTCCTCGCTATACAATAAATAAAATACATCCTTTCCCACTAAAGTAATGGGAAACTTGGATTGGCCCCTCTTGGGAATCAACTGCCCCCACATGTGCATATGTGCATCAGACATAGGCCTAGCAGGAAAGTGGGGTACCGCTAGTCGAGTGGCATGAACCCACTTAAAAAATAGTGTATACAACTCAGGCATGAATGGGAAGAATATCATCCTAGAAACAATAGAGTGATAGTGATCTAATGCATGACCAAACTATCTCAAAAAACATACACCCACCTAATCAATTGGGGATCCTACAATAAACTATATTCATAATATAACATAGAGAAACTAATGTGCTTCCCATTAGAGCTATACTATGAAAGTGATGAGAGCATATGACACAGACACCTAACGTCTTGTCTCTGAAATGAACCTATCCATAACTAACCACCACAAACCTAGAACTACGAAACCAAAAGAATATGTGGACTGACATGTCTCTGCACATATGCCAGTTGGGTCTCTTCTGCAACTATGGGCAATAGGGAAAGGAAATGGGTCAAATACACCCCCCTCCTAGACAACCCGGTGATGAAATAGACATCCTCCTATGTGGGATGATACTATAGATCGAGACCAACCTTGAACCCATGTCTCACATGATCCCAATGACAAATCAACTACTGTAACAATACAAATTTCCCCCTAAGGGATGTACCCTATTGATAAAACTTCAAAAGACCAATATCCATCAAAAGGTCATGTGTTTGTTGTGAAATAGGGTGAGGGTATAGCTCCCTATTCCTCTCCCTGGCCTCCCACTCACGCACAAATGTGTGTGTCTTGACCTCTCGTCACTCCACCTCCTCCTCCTCTCATCATCATCATATCTAATTCACATAGAAATATTTTTAGGCACATATATATAGATAAAACAAATTGAAATTATAAAAGAAATACATATATAAATGACGTATATTAAAAAAAACAAAATTAAAATGTTTTTGCAAAAAATATTTAAAAGCGACCGGTGCGCCTCCAATAGAAAATATGCCCCGACGATGGTGTGCTATATCAAAACAACAACACCACTAAACGGTGCATCACATAGGACGATCTATACCAACTCAATGCTTTTAACTGCATCGGTTCAGTGCTTTTAACAACATCGGTTCATTTTATTAAAAAAGGCGCATCACAATCCTAAAATTTATAGTGCGCAAATCCACAATGCCCTTTGTTAAACTGAAAGCACTAGTGTGCCATGTCTACCAAAGCATTGACATACTGTCTATTGGTGCATTGTATTACTAACACACTGCTAACGGGCCTTTCAAAATATGAACCACGTTTTTTATTTTTTAAAACACGTTACAGTGTGTACGTTCAACATTTATGTACCGGTACGTGATGTCTATTTACGCATAGCCATGGGTTGCATTGGTACACCTACTAAGTTGCACCACTCTAATTGGTTATTTGGAATTTTCCCCGATGTTGTTGTCTTTATGACATCGGTACATTTGTTGGACTGATGGGCACAACTAAGCTAAACTTCATTATCACAGTTGAAGCAGTGAAATGTGTTACTATTAACGCATCGGTACCACCGTGATAGTGGAGCACTGACATTTTGTATGTCGATGTGTTGCAAAGGATAGAGCACTGGGAATGAGGTGTCCAATGAGACACCTCGCTAAGAAAATTTGGGCAATATATGTCCTGGTCCGTTTTTGTATACAATATCAGTGCATTAGATTAAAATGGTTGCACCGCTATGTTAAATTGTATAAATCACTATGTTAGCAATGCCATTAGTTCAATGAAGTGTACCATTGTGTAATGTTCAATGACACATGTGTGATTTATTCAATGTGTGGATTTTTTATTATAAAGTTTGGTGATGCGTTTGAACATTAACGCATCGGGGCGTTATGTTTCGGGTATGCACCGATGTGGTTGGATAAACTTGGTGCACCACTACATTAAATTTTATATATCGTTGAGCTAGTGGTGCAATTAATGAAGTGAAATGCACCAATGCAGGTAGAAGCTCATTGTGTATCATTTTTAGGGTGTTCTAGAGGATGCAACACTTTTCTTTTTAATAATTTATTATGGTGCACTTGCTTGAACAGTACCAGTACATACATATATGAGACACACCAGAGGAGGTGCTCACAGTGAATTTAACATAGTACACACCACTTCGAGGTGAGCCGAACCGTTCAGGTGCACTGCGCAAAATTGGAAAAAATGCCAAATTTCAAGCTAAATTCTAATTTTGATTGGATAAAAATCCAAATAGGAAGGTAATAAATAATTTACTTGGTCTCTTATGTCTCGAGGAGGCATGCTTGCACTGTTGAGAGGAAATGAAAATTCATGGTAATTTCCAAAATTTGGAAATGTGTGGAATCCACCAATGGAGCTATCCAAGTCGGTGTAGAGCACTAGAAATAGGGTATCTTAAGAAGAAAGGTGAGCATCAATGCTTTATTGAGAGTTTGGAAGCACCAGATGCACTGTAAAAATGAAAATTGGTTTGGTGATTTTTTTGTTTATCCTATCGTGGTGTGCATGATGACAGTTAGTTGCACTGGTGCATAATGTTCAACGACATCGGTGTGATTTATTTGGTGTGTGTATTTTTATTATAAAGTATGGTGGTGAGTTTGAACATTGACGTGTTGATGTGTTATGTTTCGAGTACACCCCAATGCAGTTGGTTAAACTTGGTGCACCACTAGGTTAAATTTTATATCTCATTAAGCTAGTGGTGCAGTTAAAGAAGTGAAATGTACCGGTGTGGGTAGAAGCCCGTTGTGCACTGGTTTAAGGGCATTCAGAAGGACGCACCACTTTGTTTTTTTCAATAATTTATCGTGGTGCACTTTCTTAAATGGCATCAGTGTAGACATATATGAGTCACACCGGAGATGGTCCTCACTATGAATTTAACACAACACGCACCACTTTAGAGTGAGCCAAAGCGTTAAGGCACACTGCGCGAAATTGAAAAAAAAAATGTCAAATTTCAAGTTAAATTCTAATTTTGATTGGATTAAAATGCATGTAGGAATGTAATAAATAATTTACCTGGTCTCTTTTGTCCCAAGGAGGCATGGTTGCATCGTTGAGAAGAAATGAAAATTCAAGGTAATTTCCAAATTTTGGAAATGTGTGGAATCCACCAATGGAGCTATCCAAATCGGTGTAGAGCACCAGAATAAAGACGTCTCAGGAAGAAAGGTGATCATTGTTTCTTGCTTGAGAGTTTGAAAGCACAAGTTGCACTGTAACAATGAAAATCAATTTGGTAATTATTTTTATTTACTCTACCGCGGTGCGCCTGACGATAGTGAGGCACACCGATGCGTAATGTTCAATGGCACTAGTGTGATTTAATTGGTTAATGTAATTTTATTATAAAGTATGGTGTTGCTACTGGAACATTGACACATCGGTCTGTTATTGTTCATGAACTCACTGGTGTGTATATACCTTAAAGGCACACCGATAAAAAAAACCTCTGCAAAAACCTTTGGTCGCCCGCCTCCACTAACAACCTCCACTATAAACTACTAATGGATAATTTTTTCTAGGAGGTTCCATAAAAACCTCTGCAAGAAAGTATTCTCCTTGTAATGATATCTTCATTGTTGTGCTTCGTAGAGGGATACTTAACCTAAAAACAAGTAACATGTCAAATTAATTGATTAGTACATAAATCAAACAACATTAAATAAATAGTGTTTTGACTTCAACATTAAATATGGATATTTAACTAATATATTATATATGGTAGTCATACACCAATCTACAAGGTGGAAGACCATGTGTGTCATGCACCTATACTATAGCATATGATGTAATGTTTCATTTCCCATAAATGTATTCCCCTATCAACCTACAACAATATTCAATAAATGTTATATAAAGTAAACATAAAACAAATAAATAGTTTGAAATGTGCATTTTTTATTAAAAGAAAATGAAATACATATAGTGGGATTACCTACTACAACACATGAG
>ML818061.1:74105-102145 GCA_009831015.1 Picea engelmannii
TGTGTACAGTCTGATGTTCTTGTTTTCAGACAATCTTTGTCTTCAGTAAAATAACTGCGAGAATTGGTCCATGATAACCTTGTGTAATGAGAAAATATGGAAGGGTACAAATTTACATAGTCTTTGAGTATGCAAATAATCTCAAATCTCTGTATATATTAATTTGAAAGACTAATCTCTTGGCTTATTGTATGAACTGTTGTGATGATATGTGTGTGTATGTGTACACCTATGTGTCGCAGCGTTGGTATCCCTGTGACACATGAACCTTTCGGGATAAGGAAAAATAGAGGCATCATGGGTAGGAGAATGAATTCCTTAGACCCAGGAGAGAGTCCTCGAAAATTTGTAAGTCTTGAAAAAGACTGAATAAATCCCTCGCAAAAATTTGGCTAAGTCCTAGACTATAATGATAATCCTTGGATAAAACCATTGTTTTTCCTCGGAGGATCGTGACCGTTGATTTGGCACGATGATTAGATATGGACCCTCTATCAGCAAAGGGATAGGATTGAATCTCAACCATTGATCTGGTAAGAGAATAGATCCCCATCTTCCATTATAGGGTTCCAATTGAAGTATGTTGTGGAGATGTGCTCCGACGAGGAGACTCCGGGGAGAGATATGGATCGTTAATCGGAACAAGGGTGAGATTTGATATCGGTTATCGATCCAACGAGATAAAATAATCCTAGCCATCCTTCAGAGGATGTCGTTCAGGGTAGGATGCAGACCCATAGGAGATACACTCGGAAAAATGAACTTTGAGGGAAGATATGAGCCATTAATCAGAGAAGGCCATAATGAAATGACAACCATTGATCTATTGCATTCTCTATAAGGTTCTCCGATGGGAGAAACTTTGAGGGAAGAACTGGACCATCAATCTGTTAAGATCAAAATGACTCATCGTGTGATAAATATCATTTATCCTTAGTTAAAGGATCAAGAGGATGATGTGGGGGGATGCCATGTGTCAAGCCTAGAAGGTGCCACATGGAATAGTTATTTGGTACCTATAGGTGAACCTTCTATGGGAAATTTGAATGACACATGTCAGGTGGCGATGATGCCATATGTCTAGCAGATATTTCACCACGTGATAGGTGGCAGACTTCTCGGGAATTGACCTTTTTAGATTTGATTCTAAAGAGTTTAGAGTACAACTCCGAAGAGCTTGGAGTAGGACTCCAAAGAGAAGATCCATACCATTGATCAGTGAGTGGTTAGATGCGGCGATGGTTGTTGATCTGTCATAAATTCCAGTTAATCTATGATAGAATGTGGTAACGACCTGATGATGTGGCCTTTTGAATTGGTAGTCCACGTTTCCAAGGTAGTGGCAGGTGTCACCCAGGGATTGGTCAATGGGACGAGGGTGGATCCCATTAGGAGAAGAGGTCCTTGGATATTTGTTTCAATAATGGCTATCAGATTTTTTGGGGTTTGTCCTCGAGAAATCTAGGCCGTAGATCTCTAATGTCTCTTCAATGGAGGTAGAAGGTGGGTTAACCGGAAGAAGGTCTAAATGTCGATGACACTGGCATCAACTACACGACAAGATACGTTGATCTATCGTTAGATGTGGGGATCTATGTTGTTGATCTTTCGTGAGACGTATTCAAAAGAGGAGTGAGATGATGTGTCATGAAAGATATGGCATGCCCACAAGGCATCCAAAGTGTCCTTAGGATGACATGTGTTAGTTGTTGATTGGTTGATGTGCGTTTGGAGAGAATAGATGAGGATAATCATCGATTTCATCAAAGAATTGACGAGGAGATATGGACTGTTAGATCCAAACATGTCATCATTAAAAGTGTGGGAGGTTGGCATGGTCACGTTCGACCAAGAAATTTGGACGACGACGAAGTAATCGCTGACGACTCTGGGAGTCGATGCTAACAAAAATCGTTGATCGACGGAGGGAAGGGATGGAATCTCCATTGTAGATATTGCGGGTCACATCTGCACACCGTGTAAATTTTGGGAGTTGGGTGTTAACCTCCACATAAAATGACATCATCGACGTGCTCTGAACCATCGAGATCAAGGGTTGTGATCTGTAGGATCTGAGGAAGGTACACTTTGGTGTATCGTCGTTGGAAGCCTCAAGATATCGAGAGTGAACCACATGATGAGAAATCTCGATGACATGACGAGAAGTTGGCCAAAGTATTAGGCACATGAATCTAACATGTATATGATATGCCAGTTGGAACAAGTAAAAATGTTCCATGTGGTAATGAGTTGGGGTTGACCAATGAAGGCCCAGGAACTTTGAGAAGTTATAACATTTGATTCTAATCTTAGATTTGAGATGGATATAGTCATTGGAAAGCTATCGATGAGTAGAATATAATGGTATGTTCAGGAATAAGCTTTGATATAGTTGAGGAAAGTGAAAAATTTAATGCCCCATCCTTTAAAAGGATACCTAAGGGGTTGGGTGTGTTACAAAGTGGTATTAGAGAAGGAAACAACACTTGGGTTGCTTGGGCTATTGAAAGAATCAAATAAAATTTTGTTAGAGAAATTTTAAAGGGGAGGGCACCCTTCCCTACCCTATCTGATGACCTAAAAAGTCAACTTCCCAAAACTATAGGTAGGGTGTTAATCTTTGTCCATAGAATCAAACCCTATGACCAAGAGCTTATTCCTTTGAGCGCTTTACCACTTTTTACCAAGTTGTATTCCTCCTTAATAGAATGGGAGGTCGAGAGGTAGCAATGAAAACCACCCTCAAGAGTGTCGCTGTGAATTTAGTGACCACCACATGTCCCTTAGTGGGTTTTACTATACCACCCACACAGGGTAACTCTATGTTAACTCCCATATAACTTAGGTGTGCGCCTATCGATCAGAACCATCAATCCTTACTTGTGATCCATGATCATTTCCACAATATAGAATGATGTGAATCCTTTTTCATAATTAGTCCATCCGGTCTAAAAAAGGATTAAACTTATACCAAATAGAGCCCTTTCAAACCTTTTAATGAGTGTGAAAGGAAAAAATCTCATTCGAAAATCTTTTCATGTTTAGGGAGTCTGAAAAGAGCTTAAAGGAGACTCCAAAGAGTTCATTTTTCATATAGTTTTTACGAGACTAAAAAAGTAATAAAAATATGCTTGATAGTCTGCTTAATTTTTTAACGAGCTTCACACAGAAAGTGAATTGTGCTCAGGCTTGGTTTCATTTTTGTTGAGCTTGAAATCGAGAATAAATTGTACTCGGTATAATACCTATGAACGGGCCACTTCCCAACATAATATCAAGAGGTTGGTAAGTTGATAAATACCTATTAACGAGATTTTTCCCAACATGATGTCTAGAGGTTGGTACTTTCCCCCCAGCATCATCATAAGAAGTTGGTGGCTTAAATTCAGTATGATGTCCAGAGGCTGGAGACATGCCCCCCAAGATTTGATTTGTTTTGCGACTCTTCTTATGCACTTGCTTAGACTCCTGGTTAATAATAGGGATAGGTTCACCAAAGAGGGAGGAAGAAAGAGGATCAACTGATATAGGAAGAGGAAGGGAAGGTTTAGGTACCATATCTTATGGAATATGGGAATCTGCTAGACTAAGTGACATGGTGTCACCTAGTGTTTCAATTGCAGATGGACTAGGAACTACCTCGGGATCAAATGATTCAGAGGATCATTGCATCATAACCGTAATCATGTTTAACGTGGAAACCTAATGTGGGGGACCGGGGGGAGGTAAGGGAAAAACTCTCATGAGTGAGGAATCCTTAAGGAGACCTACCCCCACACTTTCATACTCAAAATTAGAATGTCCCAAGAAAGGGATATTATTCATTGAGTGGTTATTGATATCCAACGTGCAATAGTCAAGTTGGTCAATGATCACAATTTTCCCTTGATGGGGAAATTGTAAAAGGTGAAATACCAAAGATGCGATAATAGTCATTGCATAGAACCAAGTATGACCAAGAAACAAATTATAATCGAGGTGCACATCAACCACTTCAATGTCGACAGAGATGGTTTTTCCCTTCAATTCCACAACAAAATATTGCAAGATTTTGTAAAGTTGGAAACGACATCCATCAAATTATTTAAGGGTGGTAGGAGACTGGTTAAGTTCAAGAGAACCAATGGCTCTCCATCAAGACAAAGACATGACATGGGTGGAGGCTCCTTCGCCCAAAACAATGTGATGGATGTTCTTCCCATGAAAAATAGCTTGAATTTGGAATGCCAGGTGGTGGGAGAGCCTCATTTTAAAATAGTCTAGATTAAACATAATCATATTTTACACCTCTGGATCCACAACTCCAATGGCTGATAACAAGGTTCTACGTTGACTTGGAAAGTTTTGTAGAACTTCAAGCATCGACATAGCACAAGGTGCTTGTGCCAAATCTTCAACAATGTTGTAGCTTTGAGCAGCACGAGCAATTGGATTGAAAATTGACTTTTGAATTTTTCCCTTGGGCAGGCATAACACTAATTCAACAACATGCCTTTTGATATGGAGAGGAGTGGAAGATGGGGGAGGAGTGGAAGTGGAGGGATTATATGTACCACCTTCATTGGCATGATTTTTTGCAAGAGTGTCATAAATCTTAGCTTTGGTTGTTATACTAATTGTCTCCTTACACATAAAAAATTGAGCAATGCTTGAGGAAGCATCTCCATGGTGGGAATGACCTGTGTTTCCCCCATGGGGCAGGAGTTTGTGCAACCATTTTTTTCTACTGAGGTGGGAAAGGGTCAATTAAAATTGTCGGTTGGGAGGTACCCTTCAAAAATTTGGTGACTTCCTCACGATGAGGATAGGATTTCATGTGATGGTCATTCGCACAAATGAGGCAAGGAAACTTCATCTTCATTTTCGGTTGGGTATCAACATTTTTGTACTCTCCTGCTAGTTAGAATATTTCTTAGATTTAACCTTGTTTTTCTTCTTACCTCCAAGATGCTAAGATGAACTAGATTGAAACACATTCACCTCAGAGGTTTGTACAGGAGAGGGATCATTTTTGGTGTTGGTAATGAAACCGATCACGCCATGGGAATGGGATTCCGTAGTAGGTATTGATGGATCAATTGACGAACAAGGAGAATGAGGGATTAAGTCATAAAGTCTGTCGGACTGGGAATATACCAAGTCCAAATATTGAGCATGAATAAGGATCATCTTGTCAATGACAACACCTCCCATGGAGACATCTCTAGCAATGAGTGGCAATAGTGACTTGGTAAACCAATCTGCCAAGATTTGGTCTGGTATTTGGGATTTAATCAACTCTCATCACCACCTCCATTCATGAATATGATCAGATATATGAGTGGAGGTGGATTTACTAACTGAATTTAAAAACTTTGTACCGGTTTCATATCGAATCGACAGCTAGAAATGTGTCAAAAAATCCATAGCTAAAGTATTAAAGTCACTGAAGGAGTGTCGAGGAAGTTCAATATACCATTTTGTTGACGCTCTTGTAAGGGTTCTCTGCAAAATACATAAACGAATGGAATCATCCATCAAAGAGTTAGAAGAACACTAAATATGGAAGTTCATTACCTGATTATTGGGGTCTTCTCTAGGTCTTCCATTGAAATTTTGGATAGCTAAGGGTATCTTAGCGGGGATTGGTGGCCAGAATGGAGCATGAAGTATGGGATCCTTGGTCAGGTGTGACAAATCCAGTAGGACCAAAGTGGCTAAAATGGGAAGTTATCAGTTAGCTTGGGCATATTGGTAATTTTGATGTAGCATGGGGACTCTAGAAGTACCATATATCGGTGATGCAAGCATTGGAAAACCCAATGTCCCTCCCATATACTATTTTTGAGAGGGTTGGGGAGTTGGGAACATGGGGTTCAGAGTTTGAGTGGGAAATTATCCTTGTGAAGGACTCGTCATATTAGTTTGTTGACCCCGTGGAGTATTAAAAACTCTCAGATATGTTTAACCAGGATAAAGGTGTGTCGTCAGATTATTTTTTTGACCCCGTGGAGTATTTGAAACTCTCAGATATGGTTGACCAGGATAAAGGCGTGTAATGGTAGAGGGACCTGACGGAATAGTATTTCTCGGGGCTAGAGGCTAGTTTCCAGTGAGGGGTTTCCCCCATGGATTCTATTGTCCCACAATTGAAGGTTTCCCTCTAGCTATAAATTGACCTACAAATAAAGGTTTCACTCCAATTGGAAACTTCCCTACAGCTGAAGGTTTCCCCCTAGTTGGAAATTGGCCCACATCTGAAGGTTTCCCCCAGCTGGAAATTGAACCATAGTTGAATATTGTCCTCTGAGGGTGTACTAGACCACAACTATGTTGATTTTTTGGTAGTTGTAGGGGGTATTAAACTCCACGTGTAACCTATGACTTAGAATAGAATATTCCATAAGCAAGTGAACCATTAAAAAGATGTGTGGAAACCCTAGAAGACAATTCGACCTAGAAGAATAATAATATTATAATATTATCTTCCAAAAATACAAGTCGGCTCCATAGGAAAAGAGATAAACAAAAAATATAATTACCAGAAATTCAGGTTGGCCCAGCCAGAAAAGTCACTGAACAAATTAATATAAACAAAGGAAGTTTTAGCTCATTTGAATAACTAGTTAGTGCGGAAGTCTTGTGGAGAGTTGCAATTGCAGGTGCAAGGAGGAATAAGGGTGCATTGTCATCTATTGGTCTTGGTCTCTCGCTTGGTGATTCTCTTGGTGACATTCTTGGTGATTCTTTTGGTGATATTATTGGTGATACTCTTGGTGATATTCTTGTTTAGTATAGCACAAGTTTGAGAGAGAAGTGCATTTGTAGTTGCTACAGTTGTGTATGGTACTTATTTTGTGGATATGGAGACTCTCTCTCTTGTGTGCTACCCTTGGAGAAGGAGCGCTCTACTTGTCTTGAGTTATTGTTGCAATTAGCATCTAGGTTTTATCTATTGGTTCTAGAGTAGGCTTGTTAGAATTATTCTAAGTAAAGGTTAGTGTGCTCGGGGATGGCATATGTGAATTCCTATGGTTGGGTGACAATGATGTGGCATTGTATATGGTTAAACAAGCATACCAAAATTTCAACATGGTATCAGAGATGGTTTCCTTCATAAAAATAAAACCACTGGAAGGAAGATCCTCAGTTTCCCCCATTTTCAATCTCATTGAGCACATACTGAACTCACTAAGAAGGTCTCCTAAGTTGGGTGCATCTCTTCCCCGAATCATATCTACAAATTTCTAAAGTTGAGAAATTAGGATTTCCTCATAAAACCCTAGGTATGTAGTACCAATTGTAGTTGTAGTGTATGTTCCTTCATGCCAGTTGCAACACCAGTTACAGTGCTAGTTGCAGCACCAGTTGCAGTGCCAGTTGCAGCACTAGTTACAATTCCAGCACGAGTTGCAGTGAATATTTTTGCGAAGTGTTGGGACCAATATTTAGTTTTCTTGGTGTGCCTTACCCTAATGCATCTCCAGCTACCCCTAGATTACAAGTTGGAGCACCTTTGACGTTTTAAGGTTTGTCAATTTTTGTCGTCGTTGTCGGATGGTGCCACTTCCTTTCGATGATGTCGGAGGTATGTACTTATATATATTTAAAGTGTATCACTATTTTGAGTGTGATTGCATGAGAAGGGCTCTCTTAAAATCGTAGATCCAAAAGGATCTCGGATCCAACACATTCAGAGGAACAACGCACTCCAGGTTTGATTGTTTTCATATGCTTTTAGTTGTTATGGCATTATTGTAACCTTATGAACATCCAATTGTATTTTGATCTATTGAAGTTATGATTATCATAGTAACCTATGCTCAAATTTAAAGTTATAAGTTGACTCTAGTCAAAGTATTAGATTGATTAAGGATGAGATTTTTAGAGTTTATTTGCATTATATTCTCTAACTCGGATTTATATCAAGAAAGCATATTGTCCTAAGTACAGGGGATGGGTTGAGGAGAATACTTGTCGTCTTTAGTGAAGGAGACTCAGAATAAAATCACAATGCTCATTCTTGAAGATAAGACTCTAGGTTCCACATTTGATTGATTAAATTAATAATTTTCCAATTTGCACACATCAAGTTTAATAATTGTTACATTACTAGTTGTGAAAACATTCCTTGAAAGGATCTATTACTACTAGATATAATGAATATAGGGTATCATGTGAGTACTATTGATGTAAATACTTATTGTACTTGGTCACAAGATGAATTAACATCTCCTCCAGGAGATACTTCTTGTTTTTCTTCCAAGTTATTTTATAAATTCCATGTAGGTCCCCTTGGAGGAATGATTGATCACAACACTAGAAGAGTGTTGTTCCTATTTCTTATTATTGTATTTTTATTTTGGCTCTTGTTCTAGGAAATTCACAAGAAATAGCTCTGGGAAGAAGATACTATGATTATTGTTCTCGTTCTTATTTTTATTATAAGAGTATTATTTTTGTCTATTGTTTTCCCCTTGTTGTATTTGTTCTCGGTAGGTCACAGGTGATAACTCTGAGGGGAGCTATAGTGACGGTTGTAGGAGGAAACATATTAGATGGTCTTTAGTTTGAGACATGGAGTAGACTATCCAAATAAGAATTTTTATACACGACCTTATACATCCATGTATCAAAGAAGAGGAAGATGAAGAAGGGTACTTTTGTGGGATATTGAGTATCTCATATGGAGATTGATTGCAAGGAGAAAAAATCTCCAAGGATAACCGAAAAAACCCCTCCAGTGCACTTGATCACTCCTCATATCAGGAAGATTTAGTAGAGCGAGAAGGTCCTACCCAAAATCGTTGTAGTAACCAAGAAGAGACCAGTGTGGTCCCATGAAACTTTGCAAGATGCAACATTGATGAGGCATATCATGAGGCGCAAATGGATCCATCGATGGTGAGGTAGGCGGCCCCACTGAGTACCAAATCAGAAGGAGCTAGAGTTCAAAGGGAGTCATTCCTCGTGATCCAGTAGGGAGGAACATCCTCCCCGAGACCATTCACAAGAGACTTCAGAGAAAATCATCACACATAGAGGGAGTAGATGGATCCGAAGAATATACAGACTCAAAGGGAGTCAAGCTTCAAAAGGAGAATGGAGACTCGTATACTTTCAGATTCATATGAAATATAGAGACGTCTTCTAGGACTGATAGATAGATGCCATGGATTGAGAAGACTAGATCAAAGCTTTAGAGGCTTCGAGGATGAGATCTTATGAGAAGATTCCCTTGCTTTAGTAGACTTTTCTACAGTGATTGAGAATGAAGCGAGTCATAAGGACTGGGATATATGTATTTTCCTTGGTTATGAGACCAGAACGGAAGCAAGTGGCGACTTCCAAGTTTATCTACAAATATCAAGTATGTTGTAGATAAATAGCCTAGAGATGTACAAAGCCTGATTTGTGTCTAGAGGATTCTCCTAGCAAGAGGGAGAAGACTTTGATGAGATACTTGCTCCAGTATATTTCTACCGACTAACAGGTAGCAGACGTGTTGACTAAGCCTCCATCGAAATTGAATTTTGATTACTTCAGAGACAAGCTTGGTGTGGTCCAGAAGGCGTTTTCCTTGTGAGAGGGAGCGATGTGTTCCCTAGTAACGAGAAGTGGTATGTTCCCCAGTAGAGGGAAGTGATGTGCTCCCCAGTAGAGGGAAGTGATGAGATCCCCAGTAGAGTATGCTACCCTAGCACAAGTTGGTAACCCCAATGAAGGTTGGTACGCTACCTTAGCATAGGTTGATAACCCCAATGTAGGTCGGTACGCTACCCCAGCGCAGGCTGGTACGCTACCCCAGCATAGGTTGGTAACCCTAACACAGGCTAGTATGCTACCCTAGCGTGGGTTGTCAACCTCAATGAAATATGGTACACTACCCCAGTGTAGGTTGGTAACCCCAATGCAGGTTGGTACGCTACCCCAATGCAGGTTGGAAACCTCAATGCACGCTGGTATGATACACCAATGCAGGTTGGTAACCCCAATGCAAGCTAGTATGCTACCAAAACGCAGGTTGGTAACCCCAATGCAGGATGGTACGCTACCCCAACGTAGGCTAGTACACTACCCCAGCGCAGGTTGGTAACCCCAACACAGGCCAGTACGCTACCCCAGCGCAGGTTGGTAACTCCAACGCAGGCTAGTGCACTACCCCAACACAGGTTGGTACTCTAACACAGGCCAATATGTTAGTCTAATACGAAAGGAATACCAAGAGGAATGATGATGATCGTGCCAAGAGAAATACCTTCCTCGTTAAGAGGGAGTGTTAAATGTTTTAGTCATATTTTGTGTGAACTGACGAGTTATTAGTTCTGTATGAACTAGATGCCAACCTGTAGTGTTGGAAATTAGTAGCATCAAAGGTTACTAGATGGAGGGCCAACCAGTAGTGTTGGAGGTGTTTTCCAGCTAGATGGATAATGTGGGGCTATGATGGTGATACTTGTTACATGATCTATTTGATCATATGATAACATGTGTGGATATGGTGATTCTACCTATAGACTAGTCTGCAAGACCATATGAGTCTTGTCCATGCCATGTGAGATGGGTGGATGTGTTTGAGACCACTACATAAAGAAAGTCTTAGTTAATACCTCCCTAGCTAAGAAAAAGTGTTGATGTTTTGGTAGTTGCAGGAGGTATTAACCTCCAAGTGTAACCTATGACTTAGAATAGAATATTCCAGAAGCAAGTGAACCATTAAACAAATGTGTGGAAAACCTAGAAGACAAGTTGGCCTAGAAGAATAATAATATTAAAATATTATCTTCCAGAAATACAAGTCGGCTCCACAGGAAAAAGATAAAAATAAAATATAATTACCAGAAAGTCAGGTCGGCCCAGCCAGAAAAGTCACTGGACATATTAATATAAATAGAGGACGTTTTAGCTCATTTGAATAACCAGTTAGTGCACAAGTCTTGTGGAGAGCTGCAGTTGCAGCTGCAAGGAGGAATAAGGGTGCATTTTCATCTCTTGGTCTTGGTCTCTCTCTTGGTGATTCTCTTGGGGACATTCTTGGTGACATTCTTGGTGATTCTCTTGGTGACATTCTTGGTGATACTCTTGTTGATATTCTTGATAAGTATGGCACAATTTTGAGAGAGTAGTGCAACTGCTACAGTTGTGTATGGTACTTGTTCTATGGATATGGAGACTCTCTCTCTTGTGCACTACCCTTGGAGAAGGAGCACTCTACATGTATTGAGTTATTAATGCAGTTAGCAGCAAGGGTTTATATGTTGGTTCTGGAATAGGCTTGCTAGAATTATTCTAAGTAAAGTTTAGTGTGCTCGGGGGTGGCATATGTGAATTCCTATGGTTGGGTGACAATGGCGTGACACTATATATGGTTAAACAAGCGTACCAAAATTTCAATAAACCGAAGGTTTCCCTCTGATTATAATGTGTCCCCCGGGTGTATGTTGAACAATTTGTGTAATTTTCATGGGGTTAACAACTAGATTGGGAGAAGGAAGAACAAAGATACTTTTTACATGACTTGAAGTAGCAGCATTGATGGCCACTAGACTAGATGGATTCTGTAAAGGATGACCAATTAATGTACTTGGTGTATGCATGTGTGGAACTAGAGAAGCGGGAAGGGAATTTGCGCTCACAGGCTGATGTGACGAGGTAACTTGGGTTAATGATGTTCCCCCAAAGATAGAAGTTTCAATATTAATTATTTGTGCCATAGGATCTATTTTTGGATCAAGTAGGGGTGTTACCACCCCATCTGTACATTCAAGAGATTTCCTACTAGATGGAAAATGATAAGAAGAAAAGGAGTCAAAAAATCTTGTCGAGGTCAACTCAACAAGTGGTTGACTAGATGGACCAGTGAAAGGGGGATTTTCAAGAAAGTGAAAATCGCATTCCCCAACAATTTCTACCATCCCTTCAAGTTGGACACCTGGAGGAGTTACACTCCCCATATCATAATCAACATCTTTGATGATAGTTCCTTTGATAGAAGGGTTGTGTGGAGGTTCTTGATCTTCAAGATCCAAGCCTTGCATCCTTATAGATCTTATGAGACTGTGATCAACCATAGTGAAAGTGTATAGAAATAAGGATCCCTAAGGCCAACTACGAATATTGAAGAAACACACCCCTAAGAAATATAAAAGATATCAACCAATCAAAAAATAGATGAAAGGATATTTAGAAGACAGGATATAAAGCCATCAACGAAGAAATGAGAATCAATTATTTCGACCTCCATGTAACAACCCTTCTCGGTGTAAGCAACCCTCACTTCACAGGGTCACCCTCCAAGGGTATTGAAAGTGTGATATGATGTCTTCCCCAGGTACCATGGGAAACCCCCCACAGTCACCTCTGTTGATACCTAGGAAAGGTTACTAGGCTTACCAACTTGCAGTCATCATCCGGGGGGTAAAGTCTATAGTTGAGACCGAATGTATGGGAAAGATAACAAAAATCGAAGCTCTTCCAGAGGACTGAAGACAAATGGACCAGTAATACTCCTGAGGATCTTGAACAGATTCGTGATTCATGAAACATGGAGACCAAATGAGCCAATAACACTCAAGAAAAAACCCCAATCTACCCTCTTTCCACTATGATTGTCCAAGCTTTGGAGGGGTAATATTCCCTTCTCTTATAGACGTGACCTCGTATTTATCCCTCATCGCATTCTTATGTACTTCTTTGTCATTTTAGGTTCTACACTTATGCGGTTGTTTGAAGCCCTACGCATCTTCTAGGTGGATACTGGTGGCCTCCCACCTAATCCAACTGGCTTGTTTTGTATGTTTTCATGTCAACACATCTTTTTGTACTTCTAGGGCCATTTTGGGGCCCTAAACAATGTTTTTTTGGCATGCCTCAGTCAAACTGTAGATGAAGTTAGATTTTGATGGCATAATGCATAGTTCTTGAAAATACCTTTCCAACGGGCTATCACGCACCTAAAACAGAGATCGTATGCAAATGTTACTACCTCAGGAAGTTAATGTACTAACTTACCCAAACGAGGCTCACATGACTTTTGGCATTTCATATCCTAGGGTGATACCATTGATCCGGATTATTTTCAGAATGAAATGAAGAAGATAAATTCAAATGAAATACTCATGAAAGTTTCCAAAAATTGAGAATCACAACAATACTTGATTTCTATTAATGAAAGAATTGTAAAGAGACTGTAAAAATACAGAGTGCAAGACTCACTAGTATGGTGGTAGCTTTATCTCTGAGAAGAGATGTGACGGCTACACTCATTCACATGAAGATGATTACAATGAGGCTCTGAAGGAATTTTTATGATAAACGTGAATTGCAAAACCCTAGAGATCCAAAAACCTAACCCTAGGAGATGAAATGCCAAAAGTCATGTGGGCCCTGTTTGGGTAAGTTAGTACATTAACTTCCTGGGGTCATAAATTTTGCATACAATCTTCGTTTTAGGCGCGTGATATCCCGTTGGAAAGGTATTTTCAAGAACTATCCATTATGTCTTCAAAATCTAGCTCTGTCTATAGTTTGATTGTGGCACACCAAAAAAACATTCTTTAGGGACCCAAAACAGCCCTGGAAGTACAGAAAGATGTGTTGACATGAAAACATACAAAATAATCCAGTTCGATTAGGTAGAAGTCCACCAGTATCCACCTGGAAGATGTGTAGGGATTTGGACATCCCAAAAGTGTAGAACCCACAATTACAAAGAAGTACAGAAGAATGTGTTGAACTAAAAACTGATAAGAGGAGCTAGTTGAATAGGTGGGTGGCCACCAATATCCACATAGATCAAGGGGGTTCCCGGCTAGGCCTATACGACAGTTCGATTTTGTCACTCTTTATTGTTCTACAATATTGGTTAGTATCCTTGGATAGTTTACTCACTTCACCCTAATCCAAAGGCACTAACCTTACACTATTGTTGGTGTGATATAAAACAAAAATTTCTAATTGATTTTATTAAGCGTGTTAGTTGATTTTAGTGGCTATTATTTACTCAAAAGGGTGTACGAAGATTAAACTGATGATGTGATGAATTGACTCCAAAACCATGCATAAAGAATGAAATGCAAAGTTTTGTTTCAATGAATTCTAACTAGGGGAAGGAGAAGAGATCATTTTCTTTCTAATGCAACTAAATACTCTACAACTTTTTCGTTTTCCCAAAACTGTCAAGATATCGAAGCAATGTCTCTAAAAATACCAAACAAATTGCAATACAGACTCTAAAATGTGTTCCAATAAAAGGCTCCAATTGATGAAAGTAGAATGCACTAATTTTGTTTTTTTTTTCTTTTCAAATCACTTGAAAAATCAAAATAGACCTTTAATTTTTTTTTATTTCAATGAAAATATTCAAAGACACTCACAAAGGGTTGCCAATTTTTCACGAAGAATCCCCAAAAACAAACAAGGTGAAGAAAACAAGCATTCAATGAATGAAATAATTCAAAAACAAGAAAGTCTTCAATCAATGGTTCAAACAAGAACTCAAAGATTAAAAGTAGAGAATAAAACTTTTGGTTACCTTGGAAAATGAGTAGCAAGAATCAGAGATTAGTGCCAAGATGCAATGAGGATAAAGAGATTCAAACTCTCAAAGGATCAAAAGATTTCCAAAGAAGAAAAAGAAGCTCACAAACAATGCTTAAAGCAACACTGGCAATCCCAAATCAATGAAGAAAACTTTCAAAATCAATCAAGTGAAACACCTAGAAGGTTTTCAAATCAAGATAACATAAGTTTGAGAACCTTCATGATGAGGATGAAACTACTGGTAAGGAAGAATTTGACCAAAGGATCAGGTTATCCCAAGGTAGTCATGCTCATTCCATAATTTTGAAGGATTTGAAAACTCAAAAGAGGCAAGAAATGATGGTAATCACTCAACTTCAATCAAGCAAATCCAAAATCAAGTTTAGAGGACTCTAATGCAAATATATGAGTCAAGAATCTAAGAAAATAGAGGGAAAATGAGCTCAAAAGTGACCCAGGAAGGAGATCAACGCTCTTGTAATAGAGAAGACAGGGCATTGAAAAGAGATCAATGCTCTCCATAAGACTAACATGGGGCGTTGATTAGGAGATCAACTCTCTCCAAAATACTAACAGGGAGTGTTGATTAGGATTTTAACACTCTGCAGGCCACTATAGGGGAGTGTTGAAGCCTGAAAGTGGTTAAAAATGAATAAAATTTTTCCCAGATTCAATAAAGATCAGGCTAATGACTTTGTACACCTCCCAATGAAGGTGAGGGAAAAGGAAGAGATCAAATAACAAGAAAATAACCATAAATATCAAGCAAACAAAAAAATTCAAGAGAGATAGAAACCGAGGAAAATATCAAAGTTCCTTCCCAGTGGAGTCGCCATTTTTCTGTTGTGGTGAATCCCCCCTATGGATAGATGAAATCCCCCTTGGATCAGGTTTCCTTCGATCCAAGACATAAGGAACAAAAATGGACGCTAACTTCCCCTTAAGATTAATTTATATGTTCATTAATGAAATCAGAAAGAGAGAGAGAGAGAGAGAGAGGTAAATGGCTTACCTCTTTCATGTAGGTTTTCCTCGCTGCTCCAATTGTTGAAATTGATCTCCAAGATTCGAGTATAGAAATATCCCTCCTGCAAGATATGATATAATCCTCATCTACTACTATATATTGTTAGACGAAAGTAGATTTATCTATGCTAAACTTAAACAAGACAAAGATCATGACAAACACTCCCTCACTTAAGTGTGACAAATAGGTGTGTAACAAAAATCAACAAGTTGATCACTAATTTTCCATGGTGGAGATAGAAGGTATGTTAAACAATAAAGTATCTACATTAATAGACCTTGGTGCAAGTTTAAGTTATATTTCACCTACAATGGTAGAAAACTGTAAAGTGGAAAAATTCAAACATAAGAAATCATGGCTAGTTCAGTTAGCTACAGGAACAAAAAGAAAAGTTGTTGAAATGGTAAAAGATTATGCAGTAATCATGGATGGAATGGATAATAGATTAGATCTAAATATTTTACCATTAGGATCATATGATCTTCTCATAGGTATGCATTGGTTGGAGAAACATTCATCTCTTGTAAATTTTCGTTTCAAGACTTTTAATTGTATAGATAATTTTGGCAAAATTGGAAAAGTGAAAGGAATACCATGGAGAGTGTCAGTAAGGAAAATCTCCACTTTACAATTAAAAATGAATACAAGGAAAGATTGTGAGATTTATGTTGTGCATATATCAGAAAATATTGAACAAGTGAATGAAAATTTGTTAACTAAGGATCTAATACTGAAAGAGTTTCATGATGTGTTTCAGGAGGATATTCTAGGATTACCTCCTAGAAGAGACATAGATTTCACCATAGACTTAGTACCTAGATCTGCACCGGTGTCTAAGGCCCCTTACCAAATGATTACTCCAAAATTGACACAACTTAAGATGCAAATTCAAGAACTGTTAGACAAACAATATAACATACCCAGTGTGTCTCCGTGAGGAGCACCAATTTTTTTTGTCAAAAAGAAAGATGGAACCTTCTGATTTTGTATTGATTATAGACAACTTAACAAGATGATGATAAAAAACAAGTATCCTTTACCCCGCATATATGACTTTTTTGATCAAGTCAGAGGAGCTAAGATTTTCTCTAAGATAGATTTGCGGTCAAGATATCATTAGATTAGAATCAAAGAGGAGGAGATTCATAAAAATGCATTCTGAACTAGATATGGACACTATGAATTTGTAGTGGTACATTTTGGTTTAACAAATGCACCTGCTACATTTATGTGTTTGATGAATAGTGTTTTGAGAAAATATCTAGAAAATTTTGTAACTTTGTTCATAGATGATATATTGATCTATTCAAGTACCAAAGAGGAACATGAAGAACACTTGAGAATGATCTTGCAAAAAATTAGGGAGCACCAATTGTATGCAAAGTTTAGTAAGTGTGAATTTTATCAAGATAAAGTACATTATTTGGGACATGTAATTTCGGGTGAAGGGATCTCAGTTGACCCAGAAAAGGTTAAGGCCATCCTAGATTGGTCAGTTCCAAAGGATGTGTCGGATTTCCAATATTTCATGGGCATCACAAGGTTATGACCGTAGGTTCATAGAAGGGTTCTCCAAACTTACCTATCCAATAACTTCTTTACAAATGAAAGAAATCAAATTTCAATGGATAGAAAAATGTCAAGAGAGCTTTGAAAAGCTAAAACAATTATTAGCCATGGCACCTAGCTTGAAGATAGAAGATCCACATAATTATTTTGTGGTCTATATTGATGCCTCAAAATAAGGTTTAGGAGGAGTGTTGTTACAAGATGATCATTTGATTTCTTATGAATCATGGAAACTAAAAGCTAGTGAAAATAATTATGCAGTGCATGATTTGGAATTAACCACTATTGTGCATGATTTAAATATGTGGAGGCACTACTTGTTACGTAGGAGATTCTTGTTGAAAATAGATAATATCAGTTTCGATCAGAAAATTTTGAATGCAAGACAAGCAAGATGTTTAGCTTTCTTAAGTGAATATGATTTCGAGATAAAAAAATATTAAGGGAAAAGAGAATAAAATAATGGAAACACTCAAAAGGAAATTAAATACAGTTTACATCAGTAATATGCAAATTGATTTAAAACAGAAAATAAAATTAGTAGCAAAAACAATGAAGTCTATAAAAAGTTACGAGGAAAATTACAGAATAATGACACATAGTCAAAATTCAAGTATAATAAAGATGGATTATTGTTGTATAAGAGARGAATTTACATTCCAAACATCACATAATTGAAAAAAATAATATTGGTTGAAGTACATAAGAAACCTTATTCAGRTCATCGAGGATACCAAAAGACTATAACAACTTTGAAAAAATATTATTTATGGCTTTGAATGAAAACTGAAGTGGTTGAATATCTTTCTAGGTGTCTTGAGTGCCAACAAGTTAATGTTGAGCACCAACACCCAGTTGCATTATTGTAGCCAATACCCATTCTTGAGTGGAAATGGGAAGTAATCAACGTGGATTTTATCACAGGACTTCCTAAAAGTAAGAAACAAAATGATTCTATTATAATAGTAGTAGACAAACTCACTAAATTTGCACACTTCATTCCAATGAAATCAACTCATAAGGAAATAGACATTCCATAAATCTTCATAAAACAAATCTTTAGGATGCATGGTATACCAAAGAATATAATTCTAGATAGGGAAACGAAATTCACCTCGAATTTCTGGAAGGCTTTGTGCAGCGGTTTGGATACTCAGTTGAACTTTAGTACCACATATAATCCTCAAACAGACGGTCAAACTGAAAGGACTAACCAGATTTTAGAGGATATGTTGTGGATGTATGTGATGGATTGTCCCAAAAAGTGGGAAGAGTGCCTTCACTTGGTTGAGTTTGCATACAATAAGGGTTATCATGCATCCTTAAATATGATTCCCTTTGAAGTAATGTACAACATAAATTTTCGAACACCCATTAGTTGGGACAACCCGCTTGACATGATTATTTTGGGGCTAGATATGCTAAAAGAAATGGAAACAATTCTACAAAAAGAAAAACAAAACTTGAAAATTGCACAGGACAAGCAAAAGAGTTATGCAGATTTGAAAAGAACACATGCAGAGTGTAACATTGGAGATCATGTTTTTCTCACCAGAGTGGGGTCAATGGCCTATCAACTTGCACTTTCAACCAATTTAAAGTTTCACAATGTATTTCATGTTTCATTATTAAAGAAGTGTGTGCACATGATATAACGCATGTTGTAAATTGGAATGTGATTCAGGTGGAACCAGAAGGTGAGCTTCAGGTAGAACCGCTATGTATTCTTGATAGGAAGGAAATTGTTTTGTGGAACTGAGCCATTGCTCAGGTTAAAGTGTAGTGGAGGAACTTTAGTCTTCAGGAGGCTACCTGGGAAATGGAGGAAGCCATGATAAAGGCATACCCATCTATGTTACATAGATTATATGCTCAGAATGGAACACCGATGACGATATTCAATTCAAGCAGGAGAGGATGTAATGCCCATGCCCCTCAATTTACAAGCATTTAAATATTTAATTTCTTGCTAGTTATGTTGTGAAAGTATTGGAAAAGACTTATGTGGAATTATATCATCATAAACATTGATGATGAATATTTTTGTAATATTTATTTAATTAAGAAGAAACATGTTGAGTAGAGAATCAAGTTACAAAGAGTAAAGCTTTATTCCATGGGTGAGTGAAAAGGATAAACGCCACCAAAGCAAATTATTTTTCATGGGACAAGTGGAACCCTACTCTAGAAGGTGTGGGATGAGAGGGAACAAGCTAGCACAAAGTTAGGCCAAGAATATTCCTTAGGTTTAGGGATGAGGCCAACTTGAAAATATGTAGGCAAGCTATTATATACAAGTATGTTATGAGGCAGGATGTTGTTGAGTACTTGTGAGGAAACGAGTTTGATGGTTTGAACAGAATTAAACTCTAAGAAACCTGGACAAGGTTATACAATTTCAGTCCCTTTGGAATAATGATTTAGGCTTGGGGGTGACAAGAACAAGTAATTTTGGTTGTTCATGTCTATGATTAGGAACTGGTTCTCTACTCAGTTTGTTTTTTTATTATCGAAGCAAACCCAAATATGTTTTTTTCTTTCATTTTATTTTATTTGTTAATGGATGAACAATTACAAACGTTTCAATATTGAGCATAAATAGATACACATTTATTTCTATTTGTTTATTGGTAGCAAGAAAATAAGAACATGTTTGTTGGATATTATTTCTAGATATCTAAATGTTTATCGGAGAATCAAGAAATATGTACAATTGCATTCAATAGGAAATATATGTATATATTATACAATAAAGCTATAAATTAAAGAACCAAAAGGATTTATTTTCCAATATAAATTTTATGCTGGGTTGAGAATATAACAAACCCTGATGTATGGTAGACAAATTATTTGTCTTCCAATAAAAGGAATGTAGTATTTATTTCCAAATTGAACCACAATTAACCTAGTGGTTATAGAATTCATAATTTTAAACCATCTCAAAATAGCATATTACTCAGAGACAAACCATGTACAAGATTTAAAGAAAACATTCATGAGTAAATACAGTATACAGAGGTAGTATAACCTGGTTATTATTTTTATGAAATATTAAGCTCATAGAAAAATCATGACACCTTTTAACTACCAAATCTTGGTTAGAGATAAAAACCAGGGAGTATTGATAAATATTTTTCATGAAATCAAAGGCATTCAATAGTAGGAAAAGGAAACAAGATTAATCTATAAAATATACACATCAAAAGAAATATATTTATGAAACAGTAGCGCTCCAGTGACCAATACCTCAGACCTAGACTCTATAAGGGAATCATATTGTTGGTTTTAAAATTTATGAACAAGGAATAAGAATACCAAGACTTGGTTGGGAGACACCAGGTGTTAAGGAAAAGAAACAATACCATTTTTTTAATTACTCGTTCGACGACAAGCATAAACGAAGGCTTGACAAGCTACCATTTAAACTCATATTAAACAACATTATAATAGTGTTTTAAAAAATTAGTCTCAAGGGTTAGCTCAAGTGGTTGTAATCCAGACGTGAGGCTATCCCAACAAAAAAGATCACAAGTTCAAATCTCTTATTCCCCTTTGAAGTTAAGCGTCGTAATCAGGGTCACCATCCACAAAATAGAGAATTACTATCGATGGAGCAACAATAAATATCGATGGTACTATCATAAGAGACCACTGGGAGAGTAATGGTGCCAAGCTTGGCCAAGTTTCCAACTAATTGTTAACTCAAACTTGCATTGATGCCAACCGATACTAAACGATAGATTAACTAGGTGTTAACATAGGTGGATGTATCATGGTGAATCAAATTAGTTGAAAATACAGATTTAATACCTTAAGGCCCAGAGCCATGGGTGGAATCATAACTTTATTTCCAATCCACTTATACTCATAGTGAATGAGTATGTTAACATTGATTTGGTTAGAGGATGTGGATTTGATCCATTAAAAATCCATGCTATAGTAATATAGAACTTTTATTGATATCAAGTGTATATACATATATATAAATATATTTATATATATATTATAGTATGAATTTGTGTGTATGTAAGTACTTGGTGAGTATATAGTATGTTGTAACTATTTCAATATATAGGATAATGGCTTTTTATACCTATGAAGAGGATATGTCTCAAGTGTTCAAGACTATTAGTACAAGAACTTTGGATGAGTACTCTACCATGGTAACACTATGATGATTAGATAAATAGTATTAGATAAGTATAAGGGAGAAGGATTTTAAACCGAGTTATATAAGAATGTTTTAATTATAACTATACCAAAATTACTCTTGACAATGAAAATTAAAAATAAAAAATTGGATGGTTTAGAGTCGTTACATTGTATGATTGTATTAAACTCTTCTCTATTTTCCGCATTTTATATATTCTATGCTTAAGCAGAAAATTAGTAACTAAAGATTATGGAATCTAAAGGAATTTAACCTTCATAGTGTAGATTTTAGTTTTATTTATCAGATCTGTTGTGACGGATTGTTCCAATGGAATATCCACGACAATTTACATATCACTTAGTTTGTTTCAAAGAACCCTCACCCAACCATAGAAAAGTGGCATATCAACGAAGCGGTAGGGTCACATGCAAACTTTGTGTCATTAGACAATGCATTCTTGAACTTATTCCAGTTACTAGTACATCATGACATGGGATTGGAAGTCCTTTCTCATTTCCACCAAACCACATCTACCCATATCATGGATCATATTCACCAGTGGTAATGGTGGCATAGTTTGTGTAAGATATAAGTTAAAGACAAACTCCTCTGGGATTAGTTTTTGAAGTCCCTCTTACCCTTGATTTCCAAAGACATGGCCACCACCATGACTCAGATGGAATATGAGGAGGCCATTATCAAAACACAACATTTTGACCTAATACATGCCAATTTTGTGTATTTATACATGGTTATTCCTAACTCCCCTCGTTGATGCCATTTTGAATGTGATATTCCTAGTGCATCACATGCAACGAATGGTGTTATTGAGTCTATGTCTCACATGCTAATATAATGATTCTTTGGATAAATACTAATGTAATGGGTATATTACAGATTCTTTTAATGAGTCTATAAAATCTGACAAGATAAATAAGTACAAATCCCTAATTAAAAGAGAAAAAAAAAAGACACTATATAAATAGAAGGAAAGAGAATATTTTAGACCTCTCTAAGCTAGATCCTAAGAAATTATAGAGGCAAATTCTAACCCATAAACCTAAAGAAAACTATATGATTTCATTGAGGGATTCGAATTCGTACCTTAATAGTCTTTACATATCCTCCAATGTTGCAGACAACTTTCAAACCCTTTCTATAAAGGAAGAATTATTCTTTTCAGAAGACATGGAGTTTAGGGTTAATCAACTTGCAAAAGGGAAAGATAAGGACATCGAAGGATACCAAGTAGAAATCCTAAAAATTGGAAGGCCTATCCTCATCCCTCACATCACTATCTATTTAATCTAGCTATCAAGCAAGGTTTACCTAAAGCATCGACTCAAAGCCTCATTGTTCCTATTTTTGAAAGTAGGGATAAAAACAATTCCTCTAATTATAGGGTCATTATGATAACCCCTCTTTTAGCCAAGTTATATGGAATTATTCTAGAAAAGAAGATTAGCATATGGCTAGAAAGCCAGGGAAAAAGATATAAAGGCTAGGCCGGATTTACAAGCTACCATTAAATTGTGGACCACCTTGTTATGCTTAGGATCATTGTGAAGGAGTGTCAGAATAATAAAACCAATCTCCTATGTTTCTTCATTCACTTAGAAAATCATTTGGCGCAATGCCTAGAACTAACCTTTGGAATAGATTAAAATAGATAAAAGTTCCTTTTTTTTAGAGTTGTTGTGATAAGGTTATACGAGAACGTTATTGCCAAGTTTAAGAACATTGAGGGCTAGTCAAAAGAAATTAATTGTAATATAGGATTTAAACAAGGTTGTCTCGTATCCCCTATCATTGTTGGCATATACATTAATAAGTTAGAGGGTTTCGAATTTAAGACTTCTACAAGAATTTTCAATATGTAAAGAGACTTATGAAATGTCACATCCATTTTAGAGTTTTTGACATTTCAGACCAAGCCATTGTGGTCCAACATTAGTAAATAATTGGTGAAGAGAAAACCTAAATCTAAAACCTATAAATACGAAAAAAGTAAAGATAGAAAAGAAAAAGAAAAAGAAGGTCAACTAAATTTCTGAAAACCTAAAAATAAATTTCTACAATAAATATAATAAAATATTAAAACCTAACATTAATGATTATAATAAATCAACTATTAAAAAAAGTTAAAATTATAATTATAAAACAATTAAAAAAAAAATAGAAACTAAGACTAAGAAAAATAGCAAAGCATTAAAATATAAATATCAACGACAAAACTACTAAAACACTTCAAGTTTTGAAGTTATTCAACTTTGAAAACAGCTCGTGATCGGGGCTCTGTAGTTGGGGGAAACCCTAGACACATACCTGTCTTCTTGCTATAGTCTCGCTTCTTTCTATTGTCCTCAGTCGGCATACGTGCTCGGGGGAGGGTCTATGTGTATGGCCATTGGTGCCCTATTCGTAGTTACTGTGGCCACTCAATTGATGTGATGCCTTGGCTACGGATTTTCAGAGTGTGTTTGTGACCCTTGCTCTCTGGCCAATATAAAGTTTATCTTCCTCACTACCTTTGGAATTTTTCCTGGAGGGTCGCCTGTGGTTTTTTTGTGGTGGTAGTTTCTGCGTGAAGCCCCTTTGTGGTGTGAAGGTATGGGCATGAAGTGTTGTCTTCAGAAAAATTGAGTGGTTAAACTGTAGTGAAGGAACCTGCTCTGATACTAATTGTTGGAAACTTGGTCAATACTGAGAGGGGGGGTGAATCAGTATTGGTTAATTATTTAAAATTTTAATAATTTCAACTTATTAACAACAATTGATAAACAATAGTAAACTTGAATATAAAATCAATACAATAATACAAGTTACAATAATGATTGGGAGAGACCAAACTCCTTGTTCAGGGCTTCAACCCTAGGAAGAACCAACTCCCTTGTTTTAGGGCACCAACCCTAGCAAGCACCAACTCCCTTGTTTAGGGCACCAACTTTCTGTCTTCAAACTTTAATCAGTAAAAGGACATTAGTCCTTCCTTTCTCCACCCTTCCACCCTCACTTCATAAGTATCTTCAACTTTCTTCCTTGAACTATGCACTTGTTTTTTATCTTCTGATGTAGACCACAGAGAAGCTTTCCTTTCAGCTTGTTAGTATGCTTACATAGTTTTCAAATGTATAAGAATGAACCATTGTGTCTTTTAGTAATTAAACATTGCAGCCCTTCCTTTAATTAACACAAATGGTGATTGCATTAATTGATTTTCATACACAAAATCAGACATCGATTTCATACGAAGATTCTGGAGTGTTGGAAATTAATTTTACAATTCTACGACATGGGTTTTGTGCAGAACATTCCAAATTAGACGACTTAAAGGAATTTTCCCCGGAACATGTGTGAGGTGGCCAATATAGGTGGTTATTTGAAAGAAACTTTCCCATATTTTCCTTTCGTCGTCGAATGCCAGATTGACTTCAGTACATTTTATTTTTTCATGAATGTCTAAATCGACCTCCACATATATCCTTTGTTGGTGACTATTTAAACTCAACTTGTAAACATTTTAATTGATGATAGCTATTAAAACTAGTTCCCTCTCAGCTGCTAGTCACTAAAGATTCAACTTGGTCTTCACCCTTTTTCGTAGTTGCTTCCTTATTCGATCGACAAACATATTTTTGGTTGACTCAACTTGAGTATTTTGATTCTAGTCCACCCAGCTTGCTTCATCCTTGACCCGAATTTTATTTCCCAATTTAAGTTTTCTTCGACTTTGTCCTTTAGGTTACTTCATTCTTGGACTGACTTGACTAAGAAGAAAACCGACTAGAGAGATTCGACTTTGGTCGTCCAGACTTTATTTGGCCGACTTGAATTTCCCGACTTAATTTTTTTTTGACTTCGACCTTTGTGGTAATTTATTCACTTCTACTCAGGCCAACTCGACTTAGAAGAAAACCGACTTGTGTAATTTGACTTTGGTCATCCCTACTAGCTTTGGTTTCGACTTTGACTTCGCCTTCGATTTTTCGACTTCTTCGATTTCAACTTCTTCTACTTTTCCTAATTCTACCTTTGACTTCTTCAACCTCTTCGATTTTGACCTTCGATTTTGACCCCCGATTTCTTTGACTTCAACCTTCGACTTTTTCAACTTCAACTTCTTGCTGAGATGTTTATACCAGACTTATTGACTCTGTGACTATATTGATTCCCATACTAATATTATTTGACATCAATGCCAACACTATAACACCATGTCCAACATTCTTATTTGTGATTTGTATGCATCCATATTGGATTCTCCATTTACCCTTTTTATCTAGGCAATTTCTTCACAGTTTCTTTTTGTGCATGGATGTTAATGACACAATCCACCATAAACCATATTTCCATTAGCGTGATTTCATCAACCTCATACAATATAGGATGAGTGCATCAAGCTCATACAATATATTAGTCAATATTATATTTATATTGATATTCAAGTCAACTTCATATCATTATGTCCAATATTGGCAATGTTTAACATCTTCATAACATTATGTCCAATATTGACAATGCTTTTCAAACCAATCAATCAATGATACTTCACCTATCTATCAAGGTTGAAATCAATGACAACCAAATTGTCAACGCAGAGCTCATCCTCCCTTCTGATCTGGTGTTTCTTTCTCAGATCTCCTTTTCGGATGCTCGTTTTTCCTTGTCTCTTGTCATGGGTGCCTTCTTTTGATGTGGTCTCTCCTAGGCTTCGTTTGTGGGTTGTCTCTTTATCTTGGTTTCTCCTTTTGATGCCATTATGTTCAGGGTTTGATGTATGTTCAATGATTCGCTTCCTACGTTGCATGGGTGTTGGTGTCGTGTCTCAGTATCTGAGAAGTTGCGTTTTGGGGTTTATGAATATCTCTTATTCTGGAGCTTAGAGTGATGAGTGCAAGTGTATTTTTCTGCTTCTCATTCGCGATTTTTCTCTTCTTTCTTCCTGTGGTGGGTGGATCTGTGCGTTGAGGTCCTTATTGTGGGCGTACAATGTTGTTTGAGGATTTGGGCAGTGCTTTGAGGTCCTATTTTTGGGTGTGTCATTTTGTTGGTATTTCTACCTTTAGTTTCGTGGAGGTGTGGGCAGATTTCTTGTTGTTTGTGGGAGTAGGGGTGCTTCTGGTGCTTCTGATTCTTTTGTTCCTTGTTAAGAGAGGGTTGCATACCGCTTTGACCTGGTCCATCTTGCTCTTGGAGATCCTTTGGGGGATTTCTTTCACAACTCTATCGTGACAGCTTCTGGGGGATTGTCTTGCACTTTTTGGTTGGGTTCCAGTGTTTAGCTTGGTGACTGGTCGCTTCTCCTTTGGCTTTTGGGGGCTAAGATTTTTCTCCTTGATCATATGCTTATCGTATAGATCTATTGCTTTGTGAATGACTTTATGTTGGCTTCTATATGTAATTTTTGGGTCTGGATGTGGCCGCTTCTAGAGGGTTATTTTTTGTTGTGTCTTTCTTCCTCTTGGGTTGAAATATTTTTTAGACTAAATGCATGTTTTCTGCATGCATTATTCAGAATGTAATTTACGCTTATTTCCTTTGGAAAAAAAAACACTTCAAAGTTCTAATTAATTAATATAAATAATAACCTAGAAAATTATCAAGATTAATAATTTTTTATCACAAATAAGAATAAACTTATTAAAATATTAAATAAATAATAAAAACTAACTCTATTAAAAAAAAGTATAGGTATTAGACTTAGTTGATTAAAATTAAAAATATATTTAATAACTAATAAATAAATAATAATTTTTTATCACAAATTGGAATAAACTTATTAAAATATTAAATAAATAATAAAAACTAACTCTATTAAAAAAAAGTATAGGTATTAGATTTAGTTGATTAAAATTAAAAATATATTTAATAACTAATAAATAAAGAAATAATTTTATAGAAATTTTAATTATAATAGGAATGAATAATAATTAAAAATATATATATATATATCAATAAGAAAACTCTATATTATAATTATATAAAATAATAAGTCAATCCTACATTATACGTATAAATACTAATTAGCAAATCCTATATATGTATATTAGTTGATAAATATATAGAAAACAACTAATTGATAAGAAAACTCTACATTATAATTATATAAAATAATAAGCCAATCCTACATTATACGTATGAATAATAATTAGCAAATGCTATATATGTATATTAGCTGATAAGTTATAGAAAACAACTAGTTGATAAATATATAGGAAACAACTAACAACTATGTATAATATTTTATGAACATATAGGCAACAACTATCTATATTAGTTGATAAATATATAACAAAGAACTATTTAAGAAAGAAATGGACTAACCTAAACAACCTACAAAGGGAGAGTAAAGAAAATAAATAAAATCTGAATCAAAATCAAATAGAATAATGATAAATAAAACATGTTAGAAAAATAAAATTTAAAATATTAAAAATCAAAGAATAAAATAATTAAAAAAATTACTTTAATTAAATAGAATAATGATAAATAAAATTTAAAATATCAAAAACATAAAAGAGTAAAATAATTAAAGTAATTGAATAAGAAAAAACAAAACAAAATCAATCCACTTTAAACCAAAAAAACAAAAAGCTCTATCAACCAGGTTTTAAATAACTAAAATCATATATATATAGCATTATTTATTAATTATTATAATAATTAATATTAAAAAATATATACAATAGTTTTAGTTTTTATTAATCTTCCCATCATCATTTCCGTTTAAATAATTATAAAAAAAAATTATTAAAAAAAAACATATATATA
>ML818061.1:107546-118229 GCA_009831015.1 Picea engelmannii
TATTAATATTTAATTAATTAATTAAATCACTTTAATTAATTAATTAACCTTTTTACCCCTGAAAATGTCCTTATCTCTCCTTGTGGCTTCCCTGGCCACTGAAAGTCACTTCTAGCCATCCCATCCTGTAGTGTTGCTCCTCCTAATTCCAATGAGTTATTACACTGAGAGGTTCCTCCAAGTAATGTGCCCAAAATGACGTCTTCAGTGATTTTAATTAACTTATAGCTCAAAATAGTCAAAATCATGGAAATCATCGGAATGGAACGAAACCAAAGCCAACCTATGCGGAATGGCTCATAATGATGGAATATGATGATAAATGCCAACTGGACCCCACAATGTCTCTCAAATACACATGTACTCACTATAACATCCATCTGGCTACTCTGGTCATCATAAGTCTCTGCCCTATGATGATGTCCCAAAGTGGGGACATTACAGTCCTCCCTGCTAGAAAATTGCTTGTCCTCAAGCAATAACCAAATCCACTCAACTAAAATGCCAGGATCCCATGTCCACCTGTGGGATATATAGTAGAATCCATCCAAAGACGAGCAATCACACATGTTGCCCCCTGGGTCCCATACCAAGTCATGAGCTGCTATCCCCTGGTATGCATAATCCTGAAATACACCAACTCTATGAGTCTCCTGTACTCGAAACATGGCCTCATCTCGGAGTGAATCCATCCTCCCAATCTCTACCAAGATCCACATGGCCTCCATTAATTGCACATGCTGATGCCAAAATGAGGTACTGTAAGACCTCCGTGAGATACTCGCAAGCGGTGCACTCCACTCAACACTGAAGCTCAATGGAAAGTTAGAATAACTTTCCTCTGATATGGTTCACTCTCTCCTGTGAATCAGTGCAATGCCCAATCCGAAAATCCCTGGGTCCCATGCTAATCTATGTTGAATATCTTCATGTTGACACTGTGCTACTTTGACCATGACTTTCTGCCCCCTGCATACATCCTGAGCCCTCCTCTCCTAGGTCCTCCAGCTGAAATACTTGTGACCATTGAACCTGTTGTCCAGAAACTGTATCAGTGAAGACACCTCTGTAGAAGAAGTACCTGTCCAAACATCTCCATGCCCTATCATGATGATCGAATGGAAGGAAAGATCTCGCCCCGTAGGACAAGTATCTGCAGACCCACTACAAACCAAACCAAGGTGGAGTGTGTGGCTCTCTGGTGCAACCCGGGTCAACATGAAGTCAGATATCCTACTAGCCAAATGAACACTCGGATCCCATGGTAAAGTTGGAAGTTTATCACTTCTAACCTCCTCTAACTGCTCCTGTGTGAGACTGATCACTGTCAGAAGCCCTTTGTGCTCATCTGTTGTCCTCCTCATGCTGTTGTCAATGATAAATGTGTCGAAGAAGGATAACAAACATATATGCAGCTAACTATAGTACTGGGAGGCGTCACATGCTTTGGTCAATCCCAAGGATTCGACCAGAAGAGCGTCCATCGGTATCCATGATAAGTACTCCCCCGTAGTCACCACCAATACAACCGGAAGTAACTCCTCCAACTGCTGCTCAACCAACCTCCAACTGTCATCTCCCATGCAACTACTAATATGGTGAAGGTGATCTCTCATAACTAGGTGCTGCTGCAAAAGAGTGACATCTGCATGCTCCCCTAGGTGTGTCTCCTTCCTGCAAGGCACTATCCCCCTCGAAATCCCATCATACGTCTCAACATGTACTTGTGAGCTATCACTCAGCACTATATGCTCTGACATACTCATGTCATCTCCCGTAGACTCATGTTGCATCATAGATCCTGGGCATACTGCTGGATCAACCCCTACATGGAGGTCAACCGTTCTCGGAGCACAAAGGGAAGTGTCCTCCATCAACTGGTGCTCCTCTGCTAGATTATCAACACCCTCTATTAACGTGACTGACTGATACATTTGAGTATCCACTAAGACCGATGAAGTGGATCTCTGATGGATCTCCTCAAGAGACTCATCTATCCTAGACTCTGATTCTTGAAGGGCGGTTTGTGTGCCTCTCAAGAATCCTCGAGTGGTCTCCAAATCCTGAGTGAGTCGGTCCATCTCCAACCCCTGCTCCCTCAGAGTCTCATGATACATCTCACCAACCCTCAGTAGATAATCCCTGTCTGTCAACAACTGCTAGTAGTCAGTCCTCATCACAGATACTCTCTCTTGGAGAGTGTGAAAACCATCCATGGAAAATCCTCCATCTGAGCTACCTGGTGCCACTGATGCTCTCCAACAGTAATCTGCCATCACTGCATGCATGTCATCAATACGTCTAGTGGCTGCCAGGATCATAGCCTCACTAACTCTCAACTGTGCTGCTAAGTGGTGTGACTCCTAATCATGGTCATGCTGAGGTGTCATCTCAGACCCCTCATTGCTAGTGTTAGTCTGGCTAGTGTCAACTCTGGAACCCCCAGAAACACTCTCTGCATAAGATGACGTGATGAACTGTCCACTGTCTACTGTGTTGCTAGGTACTCCAGTATGCCACTGTATCCCATCACTAGATGCCATCTCCCCCTAACTCACACTGTATCCTGTATGAGCAGCTATATCCTCCTGTGCACTCAACCTGCTACTATCATTTGCATCTGGATCCCATAGAGATGTATCCAGACACGTGCTATGGTCATCCTGACTGCTAAAAAGTGCATCCTCATCAATGCAGACTGATCCTGGAAGTAAGTGCTCCGTCAACCTGTCAGTCTCTGCAATCTGCTCAACTGATGGAGTCTCCAATAGCTGTGACTCAATCTCCTCGGGTTGATCTATATGTGTAAGGTTCCCTGTCTGTACTCTCGGTACCTCCTCCTGGATCTGTGGGTCTACCTGTCCATGGTGTGCATCCTTCACACTAAGCTCATCCATCATACCTGACGTGCCACTGATCTCCTCATGTGACATGGCTATCATGGGTGTCTGAACAGGTGACAGATGTGTCATGCCCCCCATAGGAAGCTCATCATCTCTAGGTGCTAACATGTGTGACTCCTCACTAGTGTCACCACTCTGTTGAGGCGTAAGGTCATCAAGGGTATGTGACATGTCTACTGAGACACTGGGGCTATCGTCCTGTCCATCCAGCAAACTATCCACTACACGGGGGTCATCATCCTCCTCAAGCGTGCAAGCATCACTAGCCTCTGTGCAAGAGTCATCATCACTATCCTCTGAGGTAGAGTCACTATCACTAGCCTCTGTGCAAGAGTCATTATCATCATCTGATTGCTCTGAATCCTGATCATCACTATCATAGTGTACCTCAATGATATGCTTCTTACCCTTACCCCTACACCTATGATCTAGTTCCCACGACCCCTTGCAACTGTGGCAACGTTGCATGCTCCCACTGGGCATGGGGTTTCTCTGTTCTTCCCACCATATAGCTGCTTCTTTTTTCTTTTCACCTGCTATGATCATCCCCTGTAAAATATCCCATTTGCTCCAATGGGGATTTCTATAGGCTGCATATTGTAGGAAGGTTATTGTAGCCTTGGTTTCCTTGCTAAGGCTGTCATACATGATCTCCAACCATGGTATCTCAAAGGCTATCTTATCCACTTCTTTCCAACTATCCATTTATCCCTATGGAAGACCCCCCAGGTTTGCAGGATTTAAGATCTGATACCACTGTAATGATCCCAAGCCATTATGCAAGGATCATCATTGTTTTGGTGTCTATTTGAAACTTTTTCCTGGTTGTGGTATTTGGTCAAACACTTTGTTGATCTACTTTTTAGATGTGTTTATATGTGTGTATGCAACAAATAACAGAAAGAGATAACCATGGAACATACCTCGACCATATGCAATAAGATAGACAAGCCAAAACATCTCAAATCTTCTTTAATTCATAAAATAGAGAAACTTGCTACAATGAAAATGCCGATCTGGAATGCTCAACAGATGGCCAAGAAGATAAACAATAGATAAGAGCTGCTACAAAATGCTCCCGCTAATACAAAAGATGCCTCCAAAGGCTTAATAAGAAATGAAGATCAATACAAGCAGATCTGAATGTCAAACTCTCCAGCTGAAGAATGCCACGCTCCAATAGAAGGCTGAAACCCTCATGAATTTGGCCCTGCTGCCAAAAGTGTCCAATCACCTTAAGAAATATGCCAACTGATAGATCGGGTGATGGTAAGAACAACCCAGGTGCCCGAATCTCCAAGATCCCTCTCAATCTCTGTAGATCTGAAATTCCCCACTGAATGGTGCACCCCACTAGATGACTGAAGTCCTAGATAATTCGGCCCTGTTGAAGGAGGCCTCCAAATGCTCTGAAACTCTCCAAAAATATAGATCGGGACACTGCAAGTCACTAGGTGAAGTCTTAGGGTCAGATCTGAAGTGTAACCCCTCCAAATGGACTAGATATGGATCTCAAAAACGCCCTCCTTCTCTTCAATTCGCCCCACTGCTCAAGAAATAATCTGAGCCATAAAAATATTTCAGAAAGCACTAGATCTGATGTCCAAGGCCCTGTAATGAAAACCCAAGTAATAGAATCCTCAACGGCCCTGCCAATCTCCTACAACGAATCTCTCTCCAATCTCCTACAACGAATCTCTCTCCAAAGATGGTGCACCCCTCCTTGCTGGAAACCCCCGATGGTGCACCCTCCTCCTCTTCCTGTGCCTATGGTTGTGTAGAACCTCCTGCATTGATGTAGATCTGACTAGAATGGTGTGGGAGAGTATTGCATCTCCGAGACCAAGCTTGGGACAAGCTAGGTGGAATCTTTCACCAACGAATCGTCCTCTAGGGTTTGTTAAGTCAAAATTCTCAAAACCCCCAAGAGATGGGCTCACTAGCTAAAGCCAGATATCAAACTGATAAACATACCTGAATCGTGAGTAGAGGCCCTTGCCTTCCCTTTATACTTTTTTTTGGCTCACCTTGTCCCTCCAAAGTGACTTTCATTTTATTAATATTTAATTAATTAATTAAATCACTTTAATTAATTAATTAACCTTTTTACCCCTGAAAATGTCATTATTTGTCCTTGTGGCTTTCCTGGCCACTGAAGTCACTTCTAGCCATACCATCCTGTAGTGTTGCTCCTCCCGATTCCAATGAGCTATTACACTAAGAGGTTCCTCCAAGTAATGTGCCCAAAATGACGTCTTCAGTGATTTTAATTAACTTATAGCTCAAAATAGTCAAAATCATGGAAATCGTCGAAATGGAACGAAACCAAAGCCAACCTGTGCGGAATCGCTCATAATGATGGAATATGATGATAAATGCCAACTGGACCCCACAATGCCTCTCAAATACACCTGTACTCACTATAACATCCATCTGGCTACTCTGGTCATCATAAGTCTTTGCCCTATGATGATGTCCCAAAGTGGGGACATTACAAAAACCAATATGGATAAATAAAGACTTAGTCCCTTTAGCCCCCTCTCTAGTGGAATCATAGCCCCCTATAACTCTTGTCCTTATATGTCCTACATCCAGTGACGTATTTTGTTAGTTTATATCAAATTATTACATTTCCTAGGTACTCAAACCCCTTTTAATTGTTTAGCTATGAATATTCTTCTTGATACATGGTGTGCTAAGGATCCTTCTTGTTTCTTTGTGGTGAACGCATCTAAGAAAGGTATGCATTCATTATCTTCTTCTTCAAAGGTGAACTTGATATTATCACATTCGTTGTTGAGATGGTTTGTGAAATCTCGCAATCTATTTTCTCCATGTGGCCAATTGTTATATACATTGTCAACATACTTTACCACCATTTAGACATGTGAGGGAAGGAATCCAACGTCTTTTTCTCAAAATTCTCCATAAAGAGATTGACAGCGACTAGTAAAAGAGGCGAACCCATAAAAACTCCCTTGCTGGTTCATATATTTCTCCATAAATATATTAATACTCTAAAGTTCAACCATGTGATGATTAATCAATGGATAAAGTACACCTTGCAATGAAAAAATCATCTATATGATGATTAATCAATGGATAAAGTACACCTTGCTTCCATTGTATGAAAAAGTCATCAAGAGGAGAATGATTTAAGCATTGTATGAAAAAATCATGAAGAGGAGAATGCATTTTTAAGATGTATAATTGGCTTCCAAGCTTCCTGTAACTTTAAACCATCCTTTCACTTAATGTTATCAATTTTTTCGAGTTCTACAGCTTCTCTTATTCATCTTTTATGATAGTGCGGGATTCTTTCTAACACTATGGACCTCTCCAAACATATATGGTGATGGGAGGTGTGCAAATCTTCAGCAACAACAGATTTTCTGATCCTTATTAGCAAACAGTCTTGACCTCTCCAAACATATATGGTGATTGGGGGTGTGCAAATCTTCAGCAACAACAGTTTTTCTGATCCTTCGATGGGGTATAACGTGACCTGTTTAACCCATATACACCTTTCCACAGGGACATGGAATTGCATATACCCTTTATGAAGCTTTTGTTCAATTGAATCCTCAGCAGAGTAACATGTTGTTAAGAAAGATTGGAGTTGAGAAAATTACTCTTATGTTTTTCCTCGCAAGGTTCTTGCCTATATCTTCTCTGTAGTTACTCCGATGGATGGCAGAGAAATCTTCCTTGTTTTTTGGCAAGGGATTGGGGACTGTGCACATTTAATAAGTATCATCATCATTTTATTCATTTGATTGCAAAATTCTCTGTAATTTTACTTTACCCTCCACTCATGAGTACGGAGTTCAAAAAAAGACACAGTTTTGCTTCTCCCAAGGTTCGTCGTTTCAAAACGAGGACACAGTTTTGCTTCCTGCTCCCAAGGTCTGTCGTTTCAAATTTATGCATAGGAAAGTGGGAATGTGAGAATATATGAATCACCAGTGCCGTACCCTACGCGTCTCCAATGCGCCCTATTTGTGTCTGCCAACTTGGCACAGCAGTTACAGTGCATGTCCTTTTGTTTTGTTTTTATCCATCGTAGCTCGCCAGCTATGGCATCCTACGCCCTCTGCCTGTACCATAAATAATAACGACAATAAGACCGACCAGATTGTACATCTACCTCTGATTTGTATGGCAACGGCAGTGGCCGTCCATCACCTTTTGTTTTGTTTTATTCATAATTGCCACCGTAGACTGCTTATAAAGTTATACCTACTGTCTCTGCTAGAAATAGTAGTACCACCTGTCAAATAAATCCGGGCCATTCTGCGATAAAACCCAGATGATACTATCCATTGTTTAAAATGACGGGAAACTAAATAGGGTATCTGCCTATGATTTGTATTGATTTTCGATGAGGCAACCAACAAACACAGTGCAACGATGTGATGTACAATACAGTATATGTACGGAGTCAGCTAATTAGGGATCAATCTTTCCTCTTTTCAGGTAAAAAATGGGTTTGAATCTGGCCAGATTTTATGGGTAGTTTTAGTTTGGCATGGATCAAAGTTCCATGCATTTCGGAACTTGACTCCAAGAGTTTTGCTCCATTTTAAACCAACCTAAATGCTCAGAAAATCGATCAGACTTCTAGATTGACCAAAAATTTAAAACTACACCGCCTAAAAATGTGCCGAAAAAGTAACTACAGAGAGAAAATTGCTCCCTAGTTAGCCCACTCCTATATATACTAGGAGAGCAATATATAGCTTGCTGCCCAGTATTGAATGCTGCCACAGATGGTATATACACTGTCCGATATATTTTGGGGTATTTACCTTTTGGGGGTTTTCTGGCCACTTTTTTGTTTTGATTTTGCCCCAAATCCTGTGATGAATGGTTGGATTTGCAGATTTGAGTAGCTAAGTTTGTATAATGGTTGGATTCCGACCAATTTTTACCAGAAAACTCAAAAAGTAGAACGTTTAACCAACTCCTATAGTTTATTGCTCAGCATTAACAACTGCTACAAGCCATATATACACTGTCAAATATATCTTAAAATATATACCAAAAATGATTGGACAGTGTATATTACTCTGAGTTGAATAAACTATTTTTTTTTTTTTTTTTAATTTGAGTTTGATAAAAAAAATCTAGTCAGAATTCTCAATTGGATGCAATACTGAGTGTTGAATAAAATACAAAACTGTGATTTCCTTAATTGAAAACTGTAATCTTTGTAATCTTAAATTACTGAGTGTTGAATAAAATACAAAACTGTGATTTCCTTAATTGAAAACTGTAATCTTTGTAATCTTAAATTATAAATTAATTCAGAGTTTTAACTCTAACTACATGCTCAAAACTGCAATTTGAACAACCAAAACTGTAATTTGAACGATTCTTCATCCACTGAATTTTGAACAACCAAAATTGCAATTTGTACATGAGCTTCGCCTTTGGTTCAGGGCTTCTGCAGTCGATTATTATGAGTCCCTGTCCGTTCTAGGTTGGATATATGAGTTCAACACAGGGGCTTCTGAGTCCAGTGGGGCAAGACATGGATTTAAGGGAATTAAGAGGAGACATTTTTATTTTATTGTTGCTCATCCATTTATGCTAAGTTTCCTAATTATTACTTCTGTTACTAAATTATTCATAAACATGAAAGTGGTTCTTACAAAAAGAGATCTGCAGAGTTTTCAGGAAGGTATTTAGTATTTCTCGTTACTAAATTATCCATAAATCATGAAATTGCTTCCTAAAAAGAGAGATAGAGATATGTGGAGTTTTCCGGAAGGTATGTAGTATCTTATTTACATGCAAATATAATCTATGATTTTGAGTCATGTAAATAAGTAATTAATTAGTCACTTATATAGTCACTTTGATTCTTTGCTTTATGTTTAGACTATCATAGTTTTACTATCATAAAATTATGAGAGAAATATGGCTGAATTTATGGGTGTTTGCTTGGATAAAAGAGAATTAATTATAATTGATTTTTGTTTTGTTTGGTAGTAGAGATTTTCTAGCCAGTCTGCATTAGAGTCATGGAAAAAAGTAGGATAGCTTGAGAGAATATTTAGCAATGAAAGAAATCCTATTACTAATGTTGTGAACCATGAGGGGAAAAGGGATTGGTTGATTAGGAATGTTATAGTAAAAAATTGTCGATTTAGCAATGAAAGAAATCCTATTACTAATGTTGTGAACCATGAGGGGAAAAGGGATTGGTTGATTAAGAATGTTATAGTAAAAAATTGTCTTGAAAAGTATGAGAATTGGGTTGTGTGAAAGAAATTAGAGTCAAGCAATAGAATTTAGCCCTTCTGGATTCATAACCCCAGCCAGCTTGAGGGTGGTCGTTTGTTTATGTACGTGTGACAAATAGTCTATGATTAGGTGGAATGACTTGCATGAAACACCGTGAGCACTATGGATATGGCTTCATGTTCTAGTGGGCGACTACTTTTACTATTAGTTAGGTCTTCATTTGGAGTGAGTTAATGGATAACTTCCAGAAAGATAAATAATTTTTATTTATTTATTAATATGAAAATGTTACTATTTTTACCTATGTATGAATTAATGGTTATTTTTTGAACTCTTATCTTATGTGAAATCAAATGTATTATATATATATATAAGTTCATAAATTTAATTATTTTCTTACAATTGCATTAAATTTGCATTAGCATGCATGTATGATGAGGGTTAGTCATCTGAAGGTGTTACGGTGTAAAGGGAAACAAAAGAACTAGTCTATGTGTATTTTGGAGAGAGCCCTAATGGATTCGTGTGAGGAGCCTTGTAATTTGAAAGTGAAATATATTAAGCATATTACTTGCAATTTTGATAAGAAATTTTAGGAAGTGAGCTAGATTTCATGGCAATTTTACAATACGCATGTCTAGTGTACTCTATGTATTTTCACCTCTTCCTACAATTGGAATTGAGGGATTCAATTCACAAAGAACAATCAAATGAGGCACTTGCTCTAGCAAGAGTATTTTTCCAAAAAATAGGCTTGAAGGCATGTTTAGACATTTGAGTAGTTGCAAAAAAAACACAAAGTCCATTAGGTCAATCAAATCTAGGAGCCCATATGGGAAAAAGGGTGAAAATCCTTGAGTGGATCTTCCTTCATATGTGAATTATATCTCCAAGCATCGTCAATACTTATGTTAATCACTTAGTAAAGCTTCACCAGAGCACCTACTTATGTGGGCTCTATTGTTGTGGTTGGAAGTACCCCTTTAAGGTATTATTATTGAAACCCTTGTTTCATTTGTGATTGCATTATTGTTCCTAGTTGCTTGCATTATCATTTTGCTTAAGAGTCAAATGATGGCATCCATTGTATGTATAGAATAGAAGTGTTTCAAAAGAAAATATTGATTCAACAGAAAATTTGAGGAATATGAGAAAGAGACTCTATTACATAGAGAAAAAGAACACACCAATACACCTCATGAAATAAATTTTATATTTTTGGATGATGCCCTTATTATCTACAACAAGGCTTATCGTCTTATCAACCAAGATAATTCAACCTTATCTTCTTCTAAGCACTACATGTGCATATTACCTATTCACATAGGTCAACTTTCTTAGTCACCTATTCAATAAGTCACGAGTTCAAGTATTACAACAAGTTCATTCTTCACCTAGTTTGGGGATCTTCATCGGTCATCAACCTTCTTTCATGATATTCATTGTCATCTTTTTGTACTTTCTTGCTTGTTTTTGTTGCAACATCTTCAACTGGTCAAATCTTCCTCTTTAATCTTGTTGGAAATACTGA
>ML818061.1:118279-146338 GCA_009831015.1 Picea engelmannii
TTTTTAAAAACCAACTATATAAATATACTTAACAAGAATTATAAAGTATAGAGAATAATTTGTGATTGTGAAGGACACCAATCCTCTTTAGAGCACCAACTCTTGGAGACACAAATCCCTTTCTTCAGAGCACCAACCCTAGGAAGCAAAAACTCCCTTTTTTTAGGGCACCAACCCTAGGAAGCACCAACTCCCTTGTTTTAGGGCACCAACCCTAGGGAGCACCAACTCCATTATTTTCACACTTTTCTTAGTAAAGGATATGAATCCTTCCATGTTCCTCCTTCCACTCTCATTGCATAATTATCTTCAGCTTTCCTTCTTGGACTCTACTTCTGCTTTTGATCTTTTGATGTGGACTGCAAAGACACATTCTTCTCACCATTCTTTCTTGTTTATATCATCTTCCAACTGGTGTGAATTTGAAGCATTGTGTCTCTTTGTTTGAACCATAACACCTCTTCATTTAAATTAACAATAATAACTTCTATTATTATTATTATTATTAGTTTAAAGGCTTCAAATCCCTTGCAAATTGTTCTACATTTTAATCCTTCACTGATTATTTTCTTGTTCTGGATTTGAATATCTACAGACAAGCGCTTCCTTCAAATTATTATTTTATTTGTGACCGTGGACTCAAACCACGGGCTCGCCTTCTAAGTACTATCCTTAGTGCAAGTGTTGTGCCTTCATTACCTTGAGCACTCACATGACCAACGACATAACCTTTTCATTCAGCCTTCGGCACTTCGGATTTTTTTTTCTTTTACCAAACTCTTATTATCACCGAAGAGATATCTTTTAGAGTGTTACCTTTTAGAGTGGTTACATCTCATGTTGGCTAATCCAATTGCTAGCAATACTCCTGAAGTTCTCAGATTGAAGGTCTAGTCTAATCCTTGTGCAATTTGCACTGTGATGAGATCTTATCTGTTGATTTCTTTCTCTTTGATCTTGATATGATGGTGTGGAGTTAATCTCTTGTTGAATGGACGATTCTTTCTTATCTGGAGGCTAAAACAAAATCGAAGATCACGAATTAATAAGGGGTTGAGATGAATGGTTCTCGTTCACTCCAGGACTTCGACGATTCATGACTCTGGGACTCTGGGTTACTAGAATTATGGAGTAGGACAATTCCTCCAAAGGTTTACCTACCGAATAAATCATAGAATGTCGGTGACCACTTGCTATCGGTTAACACCTCATTCTTACTCTATCCTTCCACTGTACTTGATCATACGGTCAATAAATATTCTGGAGGATCTTATATCAATGGCCAAATGTTAATTCCTAACTTTATCCTTCGACGCTTCAGGCATTTTTCCTGGTAGGAGAAGCTGGACATCCCTGGAGGTTGTAATCCCAGAGCAGTGTGGCTTGTTAACGTCACTGTTGACGTGGCACTGGTCAAGTGGCTGCCACATGTCACCTTGATTCATGAATTTTGTATACATATTGTGCCAACTAGACCTTGACACTTATCACCAACTCATTGGGCCACATGTCATCTTTGTCTTTTGCCACATGTCTCCCTCCTGGATCATGGATTTGCACTTCCTGGCTTTGGTGCTTTGTGGATTCGGGAGTTTTTTTAGGACTCCTCGTAATCCCATAGAGGTCAATGTCGAGCTGACTATTCCTTCCCTTCCACTAAACTCTATCGGATGGTCAAGAATTTATCCGAAGTCCCTCCTTGATCTAACGGCTAGCGGGATTTCGTGACTTTGGGGTTTAGTGGATTCATCCTTGTCTCAAATATTCTCCGAAGTGGAGAATCTCTGAAATACCAAAGCTTTCTATCTACTTCTTGATCCAACTGCTGAGAACTGACTTGAATTTTCTCCGTGAGAGCTTCCAGTCAGCATTTACTTCTAAATCAAATCTTGATCTAATGGATTGTATTGCTTCTGTAGGGATCTTAGATCGAAGGTATGCATGAGTTCATTTACTCCAGGACAACGATATATTGTGGCTTACCCTTTCCTTCCACTAAACTCGATCGGATGGTTGAGAATTCACCTGAAGTCCCCTCCTTGATCTAACGGCTGGCGGGACTTTGTGATTTCGCGAGGCCTCTACCTTGTCTCCAATGTTCGTCGAAGTGTCAAAGCTCCAGATTTTTGAAGCTTTTCCTTCTTGGCTCTGATCAACGATTGATGATCAATTAGTTCGATCTAATGGTTGATATTTAATCTAGTTTCCACCAGTGATCGGATGATTGTGAATGCTCCTGAACTTAATTCCTATCCATGATCAATGGTCACGATCACTTGAAGTCTTTTGCACAGGATTTCTCTACTTGCAGAAATCTATTTCAAATTCACTTGAATTTGCTAACTCCTCCTAAGATTTAGGTTTATACTGGATTCCTCTGCACCTCGCGCTATGTCTTATGCGCAACCTACTACATTATCTCTCCTGATATTTAGGATCTCAAAGACATATAATGACAATACCATATTGATCTTCTTGACATCAAGGCCAACACAAAAATACCATGTCCAACATTGATCATATCGGCCTTCTTTGACATCAATGCCAACACCATAACACCATGTCCAACATTCTCCCCCTTTGGAATTGATGGCAACAAAGTAAAACCTCTTTTTCAAGCTTAACTGGATTTTTTTTATCATTCTCCCCATTTGAAAACAATGAAAAAAAGGGATGTTTCCTTTCTCCCTTTAGGGTGGCACTCCCCCTGAGGTGATGCTCCCCCTATCTATGAATCTCTCCCCCTTTGGATAAGGGATATCACTCTGCGGAGATGATGGTGGCATGGTTGTTAATCATCTCTCCACCTGGAATCATGCTACTGCAACCAATCATAGGAAGAATAATAACTCCCCTTATCTTCTTTGCAAGATGAAAAATATGATACCACTGCAATCTGATACCATTTCAAATACTATTGTTCAACTGGAACATAGATCAACTGCTCAAGAATGATATTCTCTTCCTATAACGATCCTTGGACCTGTCCATGCATCAACCATCTAAACTCATGCCACACCATACATCAAGTGTATTCCAATCATACATATGGTCTCATGCATCAACCATGAAGCAAAATATATGTCAAGAATATGTGCCAAAAGTGAACCAAGCATATATCAGGATTATCAACAAGTGCCTCTATCAATGTACCATCAACGTTCCTTAAACAAGTGTCATATCACACATGATATGTCTCTATGACAAGTTATATAAATGGAGCTCACATATGTACCAGCCATGTACCATGACAAAACTGTCTCAGAAACCATTCACATAACTTCACTAAGAGAATACATAACTAACATTGTTCCTTGGCAGGTGAAAACCTTCATCAACCATGCTTATTCAATGATGTTATTTATCTATTGAACCTCTTCATTCTTATGTTCTTCAATACTCATAGGGGTATCAACAGGAACAATCTTAAGTCTTCCCTAATTCCTCCTTCCTTTCTTTTGTTTATATTTTTGTTGAGGAGTTTTTAGTAGATCAACAAAATAGTGTTTGAAAATTTCCAAGATCATCATCGCTTAATTCTTCTGGTTGATCTCCAATTGAAAGTTCATCATCATCATCAATGTTTTGTGCAACATAAGCTTCTTTATCTTTTTCTCGAGAATTTCCTTTTTGCATTTTCCATTTGTTGGGTAATGGATAATTTATTTGCATGACATTATCAAGTTATGTAATTGTGTCACATTTTTCTTTAGGAGTTTTCTTTTCTTGAGCTTGATCCACTTTATATGCATAAATTTGATTTCCATATACCTTATCAGACACTTCACCCATCATTCTCCTCTTGTCAATTTTATCAATTTCAAGTGCAATATCTTCATCATTTTTCTTCCTTTGTACTATAGCTTTTCTTCTCCATATCTTCTTATAATTTTCCTTAAGGTTGGAGATACTCTCCTTCATGGAATACTTTGGCAATATACATTCACTAGTCTTATGACCATAATTGTTGCATTTTTGGCATTCAATATTGAAGTTTTGTAAGGGTGAGAATGAGTTATAATTTCTTATTTATGCATTATTCTTATTGTTTTCATATCTTTGAACATTTCTCGGATTGTACTTTCTATAAGCTTTAGAATGTGTTGCTTTGTGTCCAAAATTATTGCAGGAATAACAATATCCAAGGAAAATATATTGATTTATGTTAGAGGGATTCATTCTAATGATTCTATTCTTTTTGTCATCTTTTTCTTTAGTAGGGAGTGCAGATTTATGTTTATTTGGGACAGTCTTCAATGGTATTTTTCTTGCCTTATTTTCTTCTCTTTTTATGGAGTTCTTAAGAGAAACTTCATAAATGATTGGTTGTTTGTCATTCTTCTATTACGTAAAGGGATCATATCCCAGTCCTGTCTTATCATTTGATGATCTCTAATTGTTAAGAATGTTGTTCATGATTTTTGAGATATTTTCAAACTTAGACTGAATGTCTTATTTTTCTAGTTTCCCTTTTAGTTGAATTATTTAATCTTCCAATATCCTACATTTTTGTTGTTTTTCATTGAATTCCTTATTCAATATTTCTTCTTTTCTTTTGGTTTCTTACAATTGGTTTTTTAACTCAATAATGAATTGTTTGAATCACTAATGGTTTTGGAAACCTCATTTTCTCTTGATTTTATAACTTCTTCAAACTTTAGAAGTTGTTCCCTTAGTAACTTGTTTTTCCTTTTAGATTTTCTTAGTTCTTCAATTGCACGGAAAAATTCTTCTTCAAGGTTCACTTCTTCTTCATATTCTGAATTATTATTATCTTGGGTTGTTTTACCCATAAATAAGAGCTTCGGCTCATCTTCTTCACTTTCTTCAGATGAGCTACTATCTTCTTGGGTAAAGAAAGTTTTCTTCTTCTTGTAGAAATTTCTTTTATCTTTATTTTTGCTCTTCTTCTGATCTTTGAAAGTTCTTTCATCATCACTTTCCTCTTGCTTAGGATAGGGACAGTTATTGGCAAAGTGTCCAATTTTTCCACAGTTGAAACATTTCCAAGGAAACTTTCCTTTGTATTTTTGAGTCCCTCTCTTGAGTGTCTTCATGAAGTTGGCAACTTCTTCATCGGATATCTCTGATAAAACTTCATTGGTCTTTTTCTCCTGCTTCTTCTTTGTTTTAGAAGCCTTAAAGGATGTTTCTCCTTTTGATGGTTTTTCATGTCCTATCCTCATCTCATATGCTGTAAGAATTTCATGGAGCTCACCTATTATGAGTTTGTCAAGGTCTGGTCTGTGTTCAATTTTAGAAATCTCGGCATCATACCTCAAAGGTAATGATATTAAGATATTTTGTACAATGGGTTTTTCTTTAAGTTCTTCTCCAGCTTCTGTGATTGAGTTAACTACCTCATCTACTCTATGAAGATATTCAACAATGTTCTCTTCTTCTTTCATCTTCAAATTTTCAAACTGAACTATGTAGGTTTGTAGTTTGGCTTCCTTGAATTTGTTGTCTCCTTCAAATATAACCTTCAGTTTGTTCTAGATATCCTTGGATGAATTACAATGCATTACCTTCACAAATATATGATTTGTTAATCCTCCTAGAATGGCATTTACTACTCTTGAGTTGTCATTGCAAATCTTATTTCCTGCAGTATCTGTGGGTGGAGTAGCTAGTGTAGTGTACCTATTTTCTACAGATTGCCAAACATCAAAACCAAGAGCCACAAGGTATCTTTTCATTCTTATTTTCCAGAGAGAATAATCATCTCCTTTAAACAATGGTGCTTTTTTGCAATGCATTCCCTCTTGTTGATCCATTTTTCTCAGGATCTACCTTCCAGTTGTTAGACTATGTTGAAGGCACTGGCTCTAATACCAATTGTTGGAAATACTGAGAGGGGGAGGGGTGAATCTGTATCACATTTTTAAACAATTAGTAATTTGTTATTTTAATCATCACAATAGATCAACAATGGACTTGTATTTAAAAATCAATTATATAAATATACTTAACAAGAATTATAAAGTATGGATAATAATATGTGATTGTGAAGGACACTAATCCTCTTTAGAGAACCAACTCTTGGAGACACAAATCCCCTTCTTCATGGCACCAACCCTAGGAAGCACCAACTCCCTTGTTTTAGGGAACCAACCCTAGGAAGCACCAACTCCCTTGTTTTCACACTTTTTTTAGTAACGCATATGAATCCTTCCTTTCTCCTCCCTTCCACCCTCACTGCATAATTATCTTCATCTTTCCTTCTTGGACTCCGCTTCTGCTTTTGATCTTCTGATTTGGACTACAAAGATGCATTCTTCTCACCATTCTTTCTTGTTTATATAGTCTTCCAATTGGTGTGAATTTGAAGCATTGTGTCTCTTTGCTTGAACCATAGCACCTATTCATTTAAATTAACAATAATAACTTCTATTATTATTATGATTAATAGTTTAAAGACTTTAAATCCCTTGCAAATTGTTCATCATTTTAATCCTTCACTAATTATTTTCTTGTTCTGGATTTGAATATCTCCAGACAGGTGCTTCCTTCAAACCATTTTTTTCTTTATGACCACAGGCTTGAACCATGAGCTTACCGTCTAAGTATTGTCCTTAGCGCAAGTGTTGCACCTTTGTTACCTTGAGAAATCACATGACCAACGACATAACCTTGTCATTCGGGCTTCCTCCCTTCAGAATTTTTTTTTTGTTACCAAACTCTTGTTATCGTTGAAGACATATCTTCCGGAGTGTTACTTTCTGAAGTGGTTACATCTCATGCTAGCTAATCCAATGGTTAGCATTACTCCCAAATTTCTCAGATCGACAGTCTGGTCTAATCCTTGTGCAATTTGCATTGTGATGAGATCTTATCTGTTGATCTCTTTCTCTTTGATCGTGATATGACGGTATGGAGTTAATCTCTTGTTGAATGGAAGATTCTTTCTTATCTGGAGGATAAAAAAAATCGACGATCAAGACTTAATCAGGAGTTGAGATGAACGGTTCTTGTTCACTCCGAGACTTCGACAATTCGTGACTCCAAGACTCCGGGTTACTAGAATTATGGAGTAGGACAATTCCTCCAGAGGTTTACCTACCGAATAAGTCATAGAATGTCAGTGACCACTTGTTGCCGGTTAACACCTCATGCTTACTCTATCCTTCCATTGTACTTGATCAGACATTCAAGAAATATTCTGGAGGATCTTAGATCAATGGCCAAACATTAATTCGCGACTTCGGCCTTCGATGCTTCAGGAATTTTTGTTGGTAGGAGAAGTTGGACATCCCCGGAGGTTGTAATCCCGTAGTGATATGGCTTGATGACGAAACTGTTGACGTGGAATTGACTGAGTGGATGTCATGTGTCACCTTGATTCGTGACTTTCGTATACATAATGTGCCAACTAGACCTTGACACTTGTCACCAGCTCATTGGGCCATGTGTCATCTTTGTCCTCTGCCACATGTCTCCCTTCTGGATCATAGCTTTGCACTTCATGGCTTCGACGCTTCATGGCTTCGAAAGTTTGTTTGGGACTCCTCGTAATATTGGAGTGGTCAACGTTGGGATGACTATTCCTTCCCTTCCACTAAACTCGATTGGATGGTCGAGAATTCATCTGAAGTCCCTCCTTGATCTAACAGCTGGCGAGATTTTGTGACTTCAGGGTTTCGTGGATTCATCCTTGTCTCAAATATTCGCCGAAGTGGCGAAGCTCCAAAATACTGAATTTTTATATCTATTGTTTGATCCAACAGTTGAGAACTAACCTGAATTTTCTCCATAAGATCTGATGGTCGACGTTTACTTCTAGATCAAATCTTGATCTAACAACTCGTATTGCTTTTGTAGGGATCTTAGATCGAAAGTATGCATGAGTTCATTTACTCCAGGATATTGTGTCTTACCATGTCTTCCACTAAACTCGATCGGATGGTCAAGAATTCACCCGAAGTCCCTCCTTGATATAACGGTTGGCAGGACTTCGTGATTTCGCAAGGCCTCTGCCTTATCTCCAATGTTCATGATTTTTCTTTACATTTTTGTTTCCTGAAGAGTTTTTAGTAGATCATCAAAATAGTGTTTGGAAATTTCCAAGATCATCATTTCTTAATTCTTCTGGTTGATGTCCTATTGAAAGTTCACCATCATCATCATTGTTTTGTGCAACATAAGCTTATTTATCTTTTTCTTTAGAATTTCATTTTTGCATTTTCCATTTATTGGGTAATGGATAATTTATTTGTAGAACATTATCAAGTTTTGTAATTGTGTCACAATTTTCTTTAGGATTTTTATTTTCATGAGCTTGATCCACTTTATATGCAGAACTTTGATTTCCATATACCTTATTAGGCACTTCACCCATCATTCTCCTATTGTCAATTTTATTAATTTCAGGTGCAATATATTCATCATTTTTCTTCCTTTGTATTATAGATTTTCTTTTCCATCTCTTCTTATAATTTTCCTTAATCTTGGAGATACTTTCCTTCATGGAATACTTTGGAAATCTACATTCACTGGCCTTATGACCATAATTTTTGCATTTTTGGTATTCAATATTGAAGTTTTGTAAGGGTTAGAATGAGTTATAATTTCTTCCTTCTGCATTATTCTTATTGTTTTCATATCTTTGAACATTTCTTGGGTTGTACTTTATATAATATTTACAATGTACTACTTCATGTCCAAAATTATTGCAGAAATAGAAATATCGAAGGAAAATATATTGATTTTTGTTAGAGGGATTCCTTTTGATGATTCTATTCCTTTTGTCATCTTTTTCTTTAGTAGGGAGTGGAGATTTCTATTTCTTTGGGATAGTCTTCAATGGTATTGTCATTGCCTTATTTTATTCTCTTCTTATGGAGTTCTTAAGAGCATCTGCATAGCTAATTGGTTGTTTGTCATTCTTTTGTTCTATAGAGGGATCATATCCCAGTCTTGTCTTATCATTTGATGATCTATGATTGCTAAGAATGGTGTTCATAATTTTTGAGTTGTTTTCAAACTTAGACTGAATGTCTTCTTTTTCTAGTTTCCCTTTTAGTTGAATTCTTTCATCTTCCAATATCCTACATGTTTGTTTTTTTTCATTGAATTCCTTGTTCAATATTTTTTCTTTTCTTTTGGTTTCTTGGAGTTGGGTTTTAAATCAATAATCAATTGTTCTGAATCACTAATGGTTTTGGAAACCTCATTTTCTCTTGATTTTATAACTTCTTCAAACTTTAGAGGTTATTCCCTTAGTAACTTGTTTTGCCTTTTAGACTTTCTTAGTTCTTCAATTGCAAGAACAAATTGTTCCTCAAGGTTCACTTCTTCTTCATATTCCGAATGATTATCATCTTGAGTTTTTATGCCCATAAATAAGAGCTTTGGCTCCTCTTCTTCACTTTCTTAAAATGAGCTACTGACTTCTTCGGTAAAGAAAGTTTTCTTCTTCTTGTAGAAATTTTTTTATCTTTGGTTTTGATCTTCTTCTGATCTTTGAAATTTCTTACATCATCACTTTCCTCTTGCTTAGTATAGGGATAGTTATTGGAAAAGTGTCCAATTTTATCACAATTGAAACATTTTAGAGGAATCTTTCCTTTGTATTTCCCAGTCCCTCTCTTGAGTTTCTTCATGAAGTTGGCAACTTCTTCATCAGATATATCTGATAACTCTTCATTGGTCTTTTTCTCCTACTTCTTTTTTGTTTTAGAATCCTTAAAGGTTGTTTCTCCTTTTGATGGTTTTTTTTCCATGTCCTCATCTCATATGTTGTAAGAATTCCATGGATCTCATCTAGTGTGAGCTTGTCAATGTCTGGTCTGTCTTCAATTGTAGAAATCTTGGCATCATACCTCAAAGGTAATGATCTTAAGATATTTTGTACAATGGGTTTGTCCTTAAGTTCTTCTCCAGTGGCTCTGATTGAGTTAACTACCTCATCTACTCTATGAAGATATTCAATAATGTTATTTTCTTCTTTCATCTTCAAATTTTCAAACTGTGTTCTGTAGGTTTGTAGTTTGGATTCCTTGAATTTGTTGTCTCCTTCATATATAACCTCCATTTTGTCCCAGATCTCCTTGGGTGACTTACAATGCATTACCTTCACAAATATAGGATTTTGTAATCCTCCTAGAATGGCATTGGCTGCTTTTGAGTTGTCATTGAAAATCTTCTTTCCTGCAGTATTTGTGAGTGGAGTAGCTAATGCAATGTGCCCATTTTCTATAGATTTCAAAACATCAAAACCAAGAACCATAAGATAGCTTTTCATTCTTATTTTCCAAAGAGCATAATCATCTCCTTTAAAAATGGTGCTTTGTTGGAAGACATTCCCTCTTGCTGATCCATTTCTCTCAAGATCTACCTTCCAGTTATTAGATTGTGCTGAAGGCATTGGTTCTAATACCAATTGTTGGAAATACTGAGAGGGGGGGTGAATCAGTATTACCTTTTTAAACAATTAGTAATTTGTTATTTTAATCATCACAATAGATCAACAATGTACTTTTATTTAAAAACCAATTATATAAATATACTTAACAAGAATTATAAAGTATAGAGAATAATATGTGATTGTGAAGGACACCAAGCATATTTAGAGCACCAACTCTTGAAGACAAAAATACCCTTCTACGGGGCATCAAATCCCTTGTTTTAGGGCACGAACCCTAGGAAGCACCAACCCCCTTGTTTTTCACACTTTTCTTAGTAAATCATATGAATCCTTCCTTGATCCTCCCTTCCACCCTCACTGCATCATTATCTTCAACTTTCCTTCTTGGACTCTACTTATGCTTTTGATCTTCTAATCTAGATTGTAGAGACACATTCTTCTCACCATTCTTTCTTATATATATATATATATATATAGTCGGCCAACTAGTTTGAATTTGAATCATTGTCTCTTTGTTTGAACCATATCACGTCTTCATTTAAATTAAAAATAATAACTTACATTATTATTATTATTATTATTAGTTTAAAGACTTTAAATCCCTTGCAAATTGTTCAACATTTTAATCCTTCACTAATTATTTTCTTGTTCTGGATTTGAATAGCTGCAGAGAGGCGCTTCCTTCAAACCGTTATTTTCTTTGTGACTGTGGGCTTAAACCACATGATTACCTTCTAATTTTTTTCCTTAGCGCAAGTGTTGTGCATTTGTTGCCTTGAGCACTCACATGACCAATGGCATAACCTTGTCATTCGGGCTTTGGCCCTTCAATTTTTATTTTATTTTACCAAACTCTTGTTACCTTCTGGACTGGTTACATATCATGATGGCTAATCCAATGTCTAGCATTACTCCTAAAGTTCTCAGATCGATGGTCTGGTCTAATGCTTGTGCAATTTGCACTGTGATGAGATCTTATCCGTTGATCTCTTTCTCTTTGATCATGATCTGACAGTGTGGAGTTAATCTCTTGTTGAATGGATGATTATTGCTTATCTAGAGGCTAAAACAAAATTGACGTTCACGACTTAATCAAAATTTGAGATGAATGGTTCTCGTTCACTCCGGGATTTCGACGATTCGTGACTTTGGGACTCTGAGTTACTACAATTATGGAGTAGGACAATTCCTTCGGAGGTTTACCTACCGAATAAGTCATAGAATGACAGTGTTCTCTTTTTATCGGTTAACACCTCATGCTTACTCTATCCTTACACTATACTTGATCGAATGGTCGATAAATATTCTGGAGGATCTTAGATCAATGGCCAAATGTTAACTCAAGACTTCGGCGCTTCGTGCATTTTTGCTGGTAGGAGAAGCTGGACATCCCTGGAGGTTGTAATCCCATAGTGATGTGGCTTTCTGACGTCACTGTTGAAGTGGCTACCATGTGTCACCTTGATTCGTGACTTTCATATAACTAATGTGTCAACTAGGCCTTGACACTTGTCACCAGCTCATTGGGCCACATGTCATATTTTTATTTTTCCACATGTCTCCCTCCTGGATCATGGATTTGCACTTCATGGCTTCGGGGCTTCGTGGCTTGAGGATTTTGTTTGGGACTTCTCATAATCCTGGAGTGGTCAACGTCGAGATGACAATTCATTCCCTTCCACTAAACTTGATCGGATGGTCGAGAATTCATCTGAAGTCCCTCATTGATCTAATAGATGGCGAGATTTCATGAATTTGGGATTTCGTGGATTCATCCTTATCTCAAATATTTACCGAAGTGGAAAAGCTCCAAAATACTGAAGCTTTCTATCTACTGCTTGATCCAACAGCTAAGAACTGACCTGAATTTTCTCCATGAGATCTGACAGTTAGCATTTACTTATAGATCAAATCTTGATCTAATGGATCATATTGATTCTGTAAGGATCTTATATCGATGGTATGCATGAGTTCATTTACTCCGGGACTACGAGATATTGTGGCTTACCATGTCCTTCCACTAAACTCGATTGAATGGTCGAGAATTCACCCAAAGTCCCTCCTTGATCTAATGGCTAGCGGTACTTCATGACTTCGTGATTTCGTGAGGCCTCTACCTTATCTACAATGTTCATTGAAGTGGTGAAGTTTTGGAGTTCTGAAGCTTCTCCTTCTTGGATCCAATCAACGACTAATGTTCGATTAGTTCGACCTAATGGTTGAGATTTAATCTAGTTTCGACCAACGATCGGATGACTGTGAATGCTCCCTAACTTCATTCCTATCCTGTAACATACCCAACCATTCACAGGCCAGGACATGCCACTTAAAACAAGATTAGACAAGGTGAGACACACCCTGCCACCAACAGGCGGGGCACGTTGCATTCCAAGGCCTCAGTTCTGTGATCTTATCTCGAAATCAAAGGACTGCTCATTAACGTTAGAGGCATGAAAATCACATGCATAAGACAAGATCCATGCTACAACATAAAGAAGCAGATAACGTGTCATGCACAACAAATAACCAACAGACACAAACATAAAAATACATATATCAGAGATAATTAAATACATAATGGAATTAAACATTATATAGAAAACACAAAGAGCACTTATCTTTGCAAATAAACGTCCACCAACTTGCTGCAGACCAAGGACGTTCCTCCCAACCATAGACATTGTTGTTCTTTTACTCTCAACAGTAGGTCACCCCCGAGATAGAGCGATGAATCCATAAGGACCAATCCTAGGCCAAATATAAAACACACAACAGTTGGCTAACTAGCTCTCAAGTTTCCCAACCACACAAAAAATCTGAATTTCCAGCTCTCTTTCCCCCTCAGCCTACACAACCCAAAGAAATGAACACCCTTCTCTATCATGCAGTCCCTCGGGATGTCCCATTTCTCTTGTGGGATCCAGTGCTACTGGACAAGAAATATCCCTACTGGAAACACCATGGATTCTCAGTTGTGGACAGTTCTATCTTAATTGCCATCAATCTCATAACTAACAGGCCTTTCATCACTCAAGCTATCACACGAATTTCATCACTCACAACAATCCAAAGTACACCAGCTCTCTTCTACCTAGCCTACACAACCCAAGAGAATGTACCCCCTTCTCTGCCACACAGTCCCTCAAGCTGTCCATCTCCTTTCAAGGCTCCAATGCTTCTGGTCAAGAATCTCCATGCTGGGACTCTCAGGATTCACAGTTGTGAGAAAACTTAACCAATAGCCACCCAAACAACCATTTGTATCCATGCTCAGAACAAGAGGACATGAATTCATCTCGAGAGAGTGAAGGAAAAGGAAGAAGAAGAAGAACGAGAAGAACTGGAAAAATAAACCCCCCCAAAACAGCCCCCCAAGGGATGTTTAAATAATTACATGAAGACAAGAGCCACATGGCCTCTCTCCCAAGAAGCTCATGTAACCCCTTTTCTCCATAAAATCAATTATGGGTAATTAAAATAATAATAAAATACTTATCCCCTCAAGCCCCCTCTCTTGTGGAATCATAGCCCCCTATCTCTTTTTCCTTGTTCGTCTTGCATCCAACAGTGTATTTTATTAATGTATATGAAGTATTACATTTCCTATGCACTCTAACACCTTTTCAACTTTACCGACTCACCAGCCTAAGTCAAAATTACATAATACATTCTAATTCATAAGGGTTAAAACTGTGTTACATTCCCCTCCCTTTATTTTGGCATTGTCCTCATTGCACAACACCATTCCAATGTTATTAACATTACAAGTCTAGTCTCTTTGGCCTTAATCCACACAGGAAATCCAACCAACTCTTATATACATAGGCATTGACCTAAAATTAAACATGTATACATAGGCATTACGACCCAAAACATGTATAATAATCTTCAGAATTTATATTTCTGGCATCAGTTCCAACCAGCAAGCTCTCCTTCCCTCCCATCCCTGCACAACCCAAAGAAAATAACCCCTTTCTCTGCCATGTAGTCCCTCAAGTTGTCCCACTTATCTCCAGGGCTCCAATGCACTCAACCAGGAAGTTTCAGAGTTGTGGCTACCAAAACTCCAGCTGCAACAATTCCATTGGACTTTCTTCATTCTATTCCCTTGTCATTTCATTGCTCCAACATGACCTTCTTATTTTCCCTCATAGTTTGGTATTTTTCTAGATCCTCAACATTCGTCGTTTTCCTACAACATTTCAAATTAGCATTTCAAATTAGCATGTCAATTCACAATTTGTGCATAACTTTTTTATTTTTGTTCATAATCTAAGAATAAATTTTTATAATCCAGTACAATATTTATCTGTGTGATTCGTGGATCTGTATCCATATGGTTGTCTCGTTAACTTGACTCATTGTTTTCCTTGACATACCCATTGTGTGCATGATCCCAATCAATAGTTTACAAGAACTATCAAAGTCTCCTCTTCCTTATGGTCACTCACCTTCCAAGCCCAGGCTCAGGCATCCCCTTCTCTGTTATACAGTCCCTCAGGTGATCCATCTTTCTTGACCAAGGTTTTCTTACACAAGAATATTTCTAGGGACACATGGTTCTCATGTCACAACAATACCCCTTTACATGATTTCCAGCTAGCATATGCAACATCTCATCTGTATTATAAACACACAGTCATCATGAGATATCATTGTAACAATTTTCAATCATAATGTCAAATCTATTTTATACAGGAAAACAAAATTTTCCCAAGCATGAGATTTTTGTATAATGTTTGGCTTCTACAACTGCAGATATCAGTCTTTGTAACACCCCAGGTTTTAAACCCCCATTTTAAATAATGTATTTTTACAATGCTAAGAGGCCAGAGTGCCCAAATAATTATTAAAAGGCCAGTGTGTGCAAGACATGTAATGTTTTTATCGTTATTAATAATAAATACATGACTGGCTGCTAGATGGACAAGGACTAGAGTTATAGGGGGATATGATTCCACACGAGAGGGGGCTTGAGGGGCTAAGTGTTTATTCCTATTCTAATTACCTCTTTTTTTCTAAGGGATGGGATCAGTTACATGAGATTCTTGGGGAAGGCTAAGAGGTTCTTGATTTCCCCACGAAGTTACTTAAACCCGCCTTTGGTCTGACGGGGGGGTTGGTCATTGTCTCATTCGCTCCTTCACTTCTGCATCCGCACTATTCTATCCCTCACGCACTTTCATGCATGCACCTCCATGCACCCACTTACTCGTTCATTGATCCATCCATCATACGCATCTTGGCTCGGGGAAATGGAGCCGAACTGCTTAATGTTATCCACGGGATAGTTGGTTGTAGTGGTCACTGGTGTGATCCAGCTGTGACCTGAGGCTGCATGTCTGAGATACGTTGGTTTGTGTCCAGCGTTTCTCACAACCGTGAGTCATGAGAGTTCCAACATTGATATTCTGGACCAATTGCATTGGAGCCCGAATTAAGGAGAAGGATTGCCTGAGGGACTGTGTGGTAGAGAAGGGTGGAAGTTCGTTCTCTCGAGTGGTGCAAGCTGGGTAGAAGAGAGTTGGGTATTTGGATTGTTGTGAGAGCTGGGAATCCTATGAGATCTTGGGTGATGACTGGTTTGGGAATCCAAGTAACACTCTGGAACTGTCCTTGTGGATTCATAGCCCTGGCTCATGGGTGACGCTCCTGTTAATATTTGGAACACTAGTGTCTACGGTTGGGTGGAACATCCTTGGTCTGCAACTAGTTGGTGTCATCTTTCATAAAGATAAGTGCTCTCTGTTATGGTAACATTTACATGTATATGAATGTATTTCCATTGTGTATATTTAATTATCACTTAATTGAATCTTTAGACTATGCATGCTTGTTGGATATTGTTGTGCATGTCGTTAAAGTCTTTTCTTTTATGCATATTTAAATTTTAAAAGGTATCTGTAAGAGAAAGAAGTCCAAGGGCGAGCTTGAAGGCAGCGTACCTCAGCCTGTGGGTGGTTGGGTATGTTACAGTTTGGTATCAGAGCTTCTGGTTGAAACATTGGGCCTGTATGGACCGGGTCTGTTGGTCAGAGTCTTGGGGTCGAGATTGAACTATGACTGTGGAGTTGAAAATCTCAGGAGGAATGGCGTTGCAGAACCTACGTGGGGGATAGAACATTAGAGACCCATGTAAGGGGTTCGAAGGATCGTGACCATCCCCTTTGAATTCGAGATCAATCGCCATTGTAGGATCAAGAGATATCTAGGATCGTTGGATCGGAGGACATGTGAACAGGGGTCGTCCAATGAAAAGGAAGCAAGGGTTAAGGTCACAACCATCGGATCCCATGGGAGAGTGAGATCAACGGATAGGAGGCATTGCAGGGAACCGAGTTGCACAAGAGATAATTTCCCAAGGCGGTCTTGCAATCCAAACCACGGTTTCCCCAAGGGGTTATGTGTCAGCATCAAGAGAATTGTGGGGCGAAAAGTGGGTTACTCCAAATTGCCAATACATGCCCCCGCAAATTGAAACGCTTGCAATGATGTGAATCGAAACTCTGAATGGTGGAAGTAGTTGGGGACCGTCGATCCATAGGAGGACATGCGTCAACCGATCGTGTGCTCCGGGAAAGAGCGAGAGAGGAGAAGTTGAGAGTACTGAGAGAGCACAGGATGACATAATTATCTATTCTAAGTCTGAAGAGGAGCATGAACATCACTTAATATTGGTGTTGCAAGTACTAAGAGAACATCAATTATATGCAATTTGAGTAAGTGTTCTTTTTATCAAAAGAAGATCCATTACTTGGGACACATTATTTCAGAGCAGGGCATAGCAGTAGATCCAGAGAAGATCGAAGCCATTAGAGGATGGCCAACACCCAGAAATGTGTCAGGCGTCAGATCTTTGATGGGATTAATTGGCTACTACAGAAGGTTCATAGTAGGGTTCTCTAAGATTGCTCATCCCATCACTTGTTTGCAAAAGAAGGGAACTAAATTTGAATGGACACTCAAGTGTGAAAATAATTTTAATCTGTTGAAGGAATTACTTACTAGTGCACCTGTGTTAAAGATTGTTGATCCAAATGAACGTTTTATGGTATGTACAGATGCATGTAAGGAAGGACTTGGGGGAGTCCTCACGCAAAATGGACATGTCATTGGATATGAGTCTAGAAAGCTTAAGGAACATGAGAGGAACTATGCCACCCACGACTTTGAGCATGCTGCCATTGTTCAAGCCTTGAGGATGTGGAAGAATTATCTCATGGGGAAGAAATTTGAATTAAGGACAGGCCACATTGGCCTGAAGTACCTTTTTGAACAACCAACCTTGAATGTCAAGAAAACAAGATGGCTGGAATTTTTACGTGAATATGACTTCGATATCAAGCATATCAAAGGAAAGGAGAATAAAGTTGTTGATGCACTTAGTAGAAGAGTGCATCTCATGCATGCTACTGCTATCAGTATGCATCAGTCAAAATTGAAGAGCAGAATCTTGGATGGTCTTGTTACAGACCAACATTACCTACAGTTAAAGGAAAACTTACAACAAGGAGATGTACAACAGAAAATAAAGGAGTATGAGATAAAGGAAAACAGACTACTCATGCATAAAAATAGAATCTATGTTCCTAGTTCTGGAGAACTGAGGAATTTGGTACTGAAGGAAATGCATGATGTTCCTTATGCTGGACATCCCGGTTACCAGAAAATAATTACAGTAGTAAGAAGTCAGTTCTTTTGGCCGGGAATGAAGAAGGATGTTGTTGATTACATCGCTCGATGTATGGAATGTCATAAGGTAAGGGCTGAGCATAGGCACCCAGCGGGCTTGCTGCAGTCATTGTCAATCCTAGAGAAGAAATGGGAAGTGATCACCATGGATTTCATCACAGGATTACCCATAACGAATAAGAAACATGATTCAATCATGGTGGTGGTTGATAAATTAACAAAGGCTACTCATTTTGTGCCTGTGAAGACAACGCATATAGCGGCTAATATTGCAGAAATTTTCATGAAGGAAATTGCTAGGTTGCATGGGATACCTAGGACAATTGTCTCAGACAGAGATACAAAGTTTACCTCCAATTTATGGAGGGGATTGTTTAAAGGATTTGGTACAAATATGAACTTTATCACAACATATCATCCCCAGATAGATGGGCAAACAGAGAGAGTCAATCGAATAATTGAAGACATGTTGAGAATGTATGTGATGGATAAGCCATCTAAGTGGGAAGATTACGTACACTTGGTTGAGTTTTCATGTAATAATGGGTATCAAGATTCATTGAGAATGAGCCCATTTGAAGCCTTGTACGGTAGGAAATGCGATACTCTAGTAATCTAGGACAACCCAGCAGATAGAGTGGTACTTGGGTCAGAGTTGCTCAAGGACATGGAAGACTAGGTGGTTAAGATCAAGAAGAATTTAAAGGAATCTCAGGATAGACATAAAGTTTATGCAGAAAAGAACAAGACAACTAGAGAGTTTAAAGTAGGGGAGCATGTACTTTTGAAAGTGAAGCCCATGAAAAGTTATTTGAAATTGGGTAGTTGTACGAAGCTGGCAGCCAGATTCTGCGGTCCATTTGAAATATTGGACAGAATAGGGCCAGTTGCATACATGCTTGCATTGCCTGCTTCCATGAATGTGCATAATTTATTTCATGTGTCTTTACTAAAGAAATATGTACATGATCCTAACCATGTTATTGATTGGCATTTGATTCAAGTAGAGATAGAGGGAGATTTTCAGGTTCATCCAGTGTGGGTATTGGACAAAAAAATCAAAATGCTTCGTAATCGAGTTATAGAGCTGGTAAAAGTTTAGTGGACCTGCTACGTTCCTAAAGATGCTACCTGGCAGCATGAAGATTCCATGTGGGCAGAGTACCCACAACTTTTTGAATAAATTTAAGATTTTGATCTCTATTTTTTGTATATGCACTGAGGACAATGCCAAAATAAGGGGGAGGGGATGTAACACCCCAGGTTTTGAACCCCCATTTTAAATAATGTATTGTTACAATGTTGAGAGGCCAGAGTACCCAAACAATTATTAAAAGGCCAGTGTGCCCAAGACATGTAATGTTTTTATCATTATTAATAATAAATAGACGATTGGTTGCTAGATGGACAAGGACTAGAGTTATAGGGGGTTATGATTCCACAAGAGAGGGGTCTTGAGGGGCTAAGTGTTTATTCCTATTCTAATTACCTCTTTTTGTCTAAGGGAGGGGATCGGTTACATGAGCTTCTTGGGGAACGTCAGGAGGTTCTTGATTTCCCCATGAAGTTACTTAAACCTGCCTCTGGTCTAATGGGGGGGTTGGTCATTGGCTCGTTCACTCCTTCACTTCTGCATTCACACCATTCTATCCCTCACGCACTTTCATGCACGCACCTCCATGCACGCACCTCCATGCACCCACTTACCCATTCATTGATCCATCTGTCATCCGCGTCTTGGCTCGGGGAAAGGGAGTCGAACTATTGAAGATTAGCCATGGGATAGTTGGTTGTAGTGGTCATTGGTGTGATTCAGTCATGACCTTAGGCCACATGTCCGACATGCGTTGGCCTGTGTCCAACATTTCTCACAACTGTGAGCCCTGAGAGTTATAGCATTGAGATTTTGGACCAGTTGCGCTGGAGACCAAATTAAGGAGAAGGGTTGCATGAGGGACTACGTGGCAGAGAAGGGTGGAGGTTTGTTCTCTCGGGTGGTGCAAGCTAGGTAGAAGAGAGCTGGGTACTTGGATTGTTGTGAGAGTTGGGAAGCCTATGAGAGCTTGGGTGCTGACTGGTTTGGGAAGCCAAGTAACACTCTAGAACCGTCCTTATGGATTCATAGCCCTGGATCGGGGGTGACACTCTTGTTGAGATTTGGAACAATAGTGTCTATGGTTGGGTGGAATGTCCTTGGTCTGCAGCCAGTTGGTGTCATCTTTCATAATGTAAGTGCTCTCTGTTATGGTATCATTTACATGTATATGAATTTATTTCCACTGTGTATATTTAATTATCATTTAATTGAATCTTTAGACGATACATGCTTGTTGGATATTGTTGTGCATGTTGTTAAAGTCTTTTATTTTATGCATCCTTAAATTTTAAAAGGTATATGTAAGAGAAAGAAGTCCAAGGGCGGGCTTGAAGGTAGCGTACCCCGGCCTGTGGGTGGCTGGGTATGTTACAGTCTTCCATATAGCTTACATCTCTTCCATATTCAAGACCATCCTACCTACAATTTTCTCAATTTACATTCAGCTAAAACAATTTGTCAATAATTTATTAAATTATAATTCCCAAAATTGTTTTATATAGGAAAAATAAAATTTACAAACATGAGCTTCTGCTCATAATAATTTGTTCTTGTAATAATAGGCATTGGTATTCTTTATGGGATTACAACACTGCCATATCGAAGACCCTTTCTTCCTGCAATTTCAACATTCCTCAGCCAAACAAATTGTTAGTATCTCATGTACAAGATAGATATATTTTCATGGTAACGATTCAAAACAAAATCACAAAGTGATCTCAGAATTGTTTAAAACTACAATTCAATCACTTCTATTAATCCAACTATCAATTGGAATGAACTCATCATCACATACACATGTATTATCAACCAATAATTTCTTTCTTCTATCCAAAAATATTTTTATCACTCTGTCCCCTCAACAAAGCTTTTCTGTAATTTATCGTTATGTAGCTTCTTTAACCTGCAACTTTCTTGTTGTAATATCTAACAGTTCCTGAAGGGTTTTCAACTTCATGGGTTATCAATACTCACATCATTTCAGTTGTTAGCATAATCATTTCTATGTTATATAATATATACATGCATTCACCCAAATGCATTCAATGATTATTGTATTATGAATTGTAACATTTTTAATAGCTCCAAAATGGATCTTGTAATTGTAACAACAACAATCCAATCACCTTCAGCTAGTACTTATATTAAATATAATGCATCTATCCATCATTATGTATATTTATCACCATGGGCTTTTCATAATGAAACAATTAATTACTAAATGAAATAACAATCAATGTGCCAATACCCATGGCCACATCCATACAATGTATCCATGCATTGGCTACATTTTACCACATAACTATGTCATGCATTCCACCACGATGAGTTGGAAGGTCTGGCCAATGCCTCAACACATCATCCACACACTTCCTACTGCTTTCCTGACTATTTGGATACCTTCCTTTTCAACCCAAACACAACACCAAGAATATAATTCTCAAGTGCTCTTTAGTGTTGGAATGGAGGTTGCATTAAAAACATCAGATATATAGTAGATACCATTGATCACTCACATAGCGCTATATCCCTTCCATATCCAACCATATTATGGTATCACACATGACTATCTCTATGGATATTCATTTTTATATAAGGAGTCTGTCTCATGAATTAACCTGGTTATGATCCCATAACCAATCATAACATAAAATGCAACCAACATTTTATCGAAATGCATTCTAGCAACAACAAAATTTACTTACTCTAGGCCTTTGGCCATTACATATCAAGTTAAATATTGAAAATTAATTGAGGGAATTCTTACCTCAATCCCCTTCAACATGTATGCATCAACATAAAATAAATGCATACCTGCCTGGTTGTTATCAACCTACTTGTTGCTATCTGACCAACTGATATTTGTAGGAGCTCACGGACTTCCTCCTTCATCATTATGATCACCATTCCTACCACCCTCATGGGTATTCACCTAGATGGAAACCATAAGCAACAACAACATCCACATCTTTAACCCTGCTATATCATTTTTCCTTAATACACAATCCATCATTAGTCATACTCAATCATTATTTCATAATAATAGACTATTCTAAGTTCACAAGCATGTTATATGCATATCCAAGCATGTGCATTTTAACTTCATTGTATGCCTCGTGCACTCTAGTGGATTTATGTTTTAATTTGCTTATTTATTTATGTTTTAGTTGGTTGTCTTTGAACTCCTTCAGATGCTTGCTTCCTTGTGTGCTCCCATTCTGCTCATTTGCATTATGGTTCCCTGGTCTGAACACTTTCCATCCAAGTTCCACTTGGCCATTCTGTAATCCAACCAGTGTGCTCAAATTGCCACAACTCTTTTTGGGTAGTCATATCCAACATTACCTTTATGAGATATTCCAGCACGTTGGAATGGAGTAGCTCAAAACTTTCCATCACTCTAATACCACAACACTCTGGAATCAAACACTTTTACTCCTAGTTCTCCATTAGATTATTTTATTAACATTTCCCAGTGAAACCATACCTTTCACACATAATACCATTCCCCAATGGAAGTCCATTTTCATTCAGTGACACTTTTCAAGTGAGAGAGCATTCAATTTATCTGCATTGGCATCTTGTTTTCACTCTGAACTCTGATATCATATGTGGATTTCTTTCACACTTAATATTTGTAACTGTCTACACCTCTCTTGCTTCAAGGCTAGGCAGTCATACTTTTCCTTTTATGCCCATCTATGACATCTTTAACATGCTAGCTTTATATCCTATGTGATGACTCTTTCTTTTGTTGTACCTGCAATTTATTCTTTTGTTGTACTCTGTCCCCTATTATTTTCTTCTAAATCCTCTAAATCATCTTTCCAATGACTGTACTTTTTCCCCAATCAGATATCGAAGATGAAAGTTAGGGCTCCTTGAAAAACCATTTGCATCCCCCTTAGCTAATACAGAAAATCGAAAACTTCGAAGGCGCTTCCTTCAAACCAAGTTCCACGTTCCCACGGCTCGAAACTACAAGCTTAATCACCCTTTAGCGCCCTGCTCTGTGTTTTTATACACAGGAGCTTGCGTGAACACCAAGTCCGGGGGTTGGTTTACTTCTAGCCCCTTTTTACCTTAGCATGGGACCGACGTTGGGACCAAGTCCTCTAGACTTCTGCCTTCGATTTTTTTCCCATGTCAACTTATTTTTTCCCCTGGAGTTATGATTTGCCGAACACATCAATCATTCCACTAGAAAAAAAGGACGGTCAAGATTTAATCTCCCATCGAATGGATGGTCCCGCCCCCATCTAGAGGCTTCAGCGAGATCCATGGTTTCAACTTAATCAAGCGTTGATACGGATGGCTCTCAACCAATTCATCTCAAAACATTATGCCTCTCATGTAACTAAGAGGTGGTACCCTCTTAACTTCAAGTCAAAAATAGCAATGAAGAGGAATCACATGATGGAGGGTTGGTCATAGTGGGTTCAAATTGGTGTGTACTACATAAAATTATTTTTATTTTATGGGTAAAATATGAGTTACAAGTAGCAAGGCTCTGTAACTTAATGAAACTAACTAACATGAGGTCAACAAGAGGCACAATGCCAAACTAATTCAAGTTCGCAATATTGATTTTGGGTAAACAATGAGTTACAAGTAGCAAGGCTTTGTAACTTAATGCCACTAACTAACATGAGGTCGACAAGAGGTGCAACGCAAGGCTAATTAAATTTCTCAATACTCCTTAACGATTCCACCCTAAAGGGTGAAATTATTGTCTCATAAGTTTTATTAAAGATCCAGGCACCAAGAGTTATCTCAATTAGTTTAATCATCCACCCAAGGCATGTTGCCAATGAAGAGATCATAGGTCACAGGTTAAAATCGTGTCAAGTCCCTTAGGATTACTATCCACCATTGTCATTGGCAATTAAGTTTCCCTCCATTCGAATATTTTGAGCAAGAGGTGGTGATCTTGTGAAGTTTTCCTTGGATAATTTTTTGATAAAACTCTAAGATTAAGTGGCTTCGAATTACTCTTACATTTTATTAGATCAACATTTCGTAAGATAAATGAAGATGTTCTTTAACTATGTTTGTTCTTTATATTATTTTCTAACACAACAACTATCTATAGGGTTTTATAAAAAAACCATTTTTATGTGACTTTAACATTTATTTAGTTTATATTGTTTAATAATGTCATCACGTAATAAAACTTAATAAATGACATCATGAAACATGACTTATACTTTCCCCTGGGAAATAGGTTATACTACAACTGGGAGTAGTATATGATCTCATGTATGGGATTAAGGATAGATGCTACTAGAAATCACATGACTTCGTTGGAGGTAGCCTCAGTGATGATCACAAGGGACACTAGATTACTTGCAAATACTATCTAGGTTGAAACCGCATTTTGTTCCTAGTGTAAGACCTAAAACTACTTCTGATTGGCTAAGAGTTTGTCTTCCTCGAATGTAAGAAAACATGTTAACAACTCAAGACCTAGAAGCATCTAGAAGGAGTGAAATTCTATCCCCTTACAGACCACTAGCGGGTTATTTTAGGCGGTGTGGTGTTCCTTGAATAATGGTGATAAATTGGTCTACTTTCACGGATAGCAGCCTATGATGGATTTCCTCATTTTTGGTTCATAACTAAGTTATGATAGTTTTTCTACCTACAAAATAAAGAAAAAGAAACATGACTTATACTACAACATTTTAATACTAACCCTTTTCCTTTACACCATTACAAATTATTACTTAGGCTAAACTATATGCCAAAAGTGCTTGTACTCATCCTCAAACCATATTGCACCATATTCCCCCACCTTTGTTTACCACTAGGGTGTTATTCACATCATCCTATAAGTCCCTACTGAGATTTAAAGTAGGAGAAATGTGGGTGAGAGGTAAGCACGCACTTGTAAGGTCCTTGTCTTGGAGTTGGCAATGGATGCCCCTCCCCATCAAATGAGAAAATAATTGGCAGGCTTTGGTTGGTTGCAATGATAGGTTGAAATTCTAAACAAGTATTCTCTAGATAGTGTTTCATGATGGCAAGGCATGCCTAAGTGCTAAAGAGCTTGGAAAAATGATTTGGCTAAATATGGCAAGAAGTGAGTGTTGAAATGACAGGCTTCTTATAGAAGTCGCACAATGGCATGAATGATGGACATGACATTCCTTGGTTCATATGCATGTTGGGAAGAAGTTCATTGGCTTGTGGGAACATCAGCTTAGTCAATGGGAAGGAGTGCCTAGTTTTCTTGGATGTGCGTCACAAGTTGGATGAATCTTGGCTTGGCATGATGTGAAGCGAAATGAATGATAAGGGGTGCATTTGATGTTGTTCAAGTGGGACAATTGTGACCATTGGGCGAAAAGTACTTTGGGACGCCTAGGGTAGGAGCACATGTTCCAAATGGACATGAACCCAAGGGGATGAATGCTCCGAGACTTGGTGGATGGAGTGGAGAGGATTCCACGAATGTGTCCACTTGGGCATGGAGTATGGTGTAATGCACCTAGAATGATGAAATGTCAAGTCACCTTCCACCTATAAAATGAGGACATGACCATTGCCCAAATCCGTTCAAGCATTCATTCATTCATTGGCCATTCATTAAGTGGACAAGGAGTTATGAGGTTCTAATTCTGGGGTTGGCACAATGAAAAAATTGGACACTAGCTAAGTCTTAAATAATCTACACAAAGGACTATACAACATGAAAAGTGTAATACCCAAGTTTTTATCCTCAAACCAATGATGTAAATATGTACATGATGAATGGATATAACCTGGACAAGTGTAATTTGTAATAAAACGTTGAATTTTAATATAAATACATCACAAGTTGCAAAGGAGGAAGGACAAATAATGAAGGATTGTGACTCTACAAGAGGGGAAATTCAAGGGGGGATGAGGGAGCTTGATGCAGTGCCCCCACCTCAGCAGGGTCTGTTGACCTCCCGGTCTCTGAATCTTCTCAATCTTTGCGCTGGAGCAGTTGTTCGATTCCCCACTGGAATCTTCAAGAAATGTCCACAGGTCCTTTTCACGAAACTCCGTCGTGCGAACAACCACCAGGCGCAATCTTCTCTCACACAACCACTGGCTGTGACCACGAGCCTAACCCAAAAAGTGTTTCGTGATTGCACATGTCGGGTCTTTGCATGTGAATCACCCCGATTCTCCCAACCTCTAAAACCCCAACAGGAATTTAGCATGTACTAGCTCCTCCCTTATCTTCCTTCAATGTGATCTTCGATCATGACCCGGGGCTCAACTCTCAAGCGCGTCAGGATTTCGCGTATCGGGAACTCTTGATATGATTAGATCTACAGTCCACGATCTTCCTTCGATCGATGGCTACAATCAAGTCATGATTTCATGTTTCGCGACTTTGGAGGTTGGTTCACCTATGTTCTCCCGATCCTCGATTTCCCAATATTTCCGAGCGTCAAGTCGACGGTCCAAAATTTTCCTTCGATCAATGACTGTGATCAAGTCGGGATTTCGCGTTTCGTGACTTTGGGAGTCTCCTTACTTCCATTCTCCCGATATCCGAGATCACGATGCTTCTAGATCAACGGTCTAGATCTTCCTGGATCCAACAGCCCAAACCAAGTCGATATTTCGCCTTTCACTCCTTTACCTCTTATGGACTCCCTTCAACACTTACCCAAATTCTAAATCTGTGCACTCCTTGCAGCAGATTCCTACACAAGACTTGGTTCTTGCAGATGACTGTGCACGCCTTGCAGCAGTTTCTTTGCACTCCTTGCAAAGGGGAAGTTTTGTGCTATCTCTTCTGAGCTTCGAAATCGAAACAGATTTTGTCACACACTCCTTATGTTCTATGTGCACACCTTGCACTTACTCAACATAAGAGAAACAATTGAAACTTATACTAACATTCACAGTTTCATCCATTCATAACAAAATTCCTTCATTTATGAAAACACAATAACAGAGAATTACAAACAGTAACAGTGTTATGCATTTGAGTCAATTTTCCTCTTTCATATTCATTCAAAAGTAAATGGCTACAAATAATATCAAAACCATAACTCAAAACTCAAAAAATTCTTACTAACTCGCAACAACCTCATTTGGGCATACAAAACCTCTATTTAACTCAAAGGGTCCTTAGGTTTCCCCCCCGACTACTCATCTACCTCCAAAATAAAAACCTAATAGCTACCTAAGTTTAGTTACATTCAATACTCGAAGTGAAACTCCCTGATCGCTCATGATCATTTTTTTCCCAAGCGTTTGATCTTCTTTCGTTTTTCCAACCAGCTCCAAAATATTTGTCGTAACTCCCAGCTTTTAAGATTATGAAATGATTCCCAGGTGTTGATTTGTCCTGCCATGCGTTCTCGCTGATGATGCTCCGGCATCATACTCCCCCTGAACAAAAAAAATCATGGACTCCTGTCCATGAGCTCCTGCACCGACTTTCCATGCTTCTGGATATCAGCTTCATTTTCCCAATTGGCATCTTCTATTGGGTGCCCTTTCCACTTGACCAGATATTCAAAATAGGTTTTCCTCCTGGTCTTTTTGCCAATTCTTTGATGAATGATCTTCTCCATCTGTGGTTTTTCTTCTATAGGCATTTGTTTCTCCCACTGGACCTTCTCTTGATTTTTTGATTCCTCTGTGTCATATTTCCTGTAAGGATACAGATCTGAAACGTTGAATATGGGTGATATGCCCACATCATCTGGAAACTCAATATCATAGGCATTTGCATCAAATTTCCTTAAGATCTTACATGGTCCTATCTTCTTCATTTTTAATGTGTTATATTTTCAAATTTTCATTCATCAATCTCATAAAAGTACTTGGGGCATTTGTTAAGACAAATGGCATAACAAGCCACTCATACAAACCTTTATTTGGATTAAAGGTTGTCTTCCATTCATCACCTTCC
>ML818062.1:42538-61581 GCA_009831015.1 Picea engelmannii
GCACATTTGAACTAATAAAGGGGACTTGGGTGGGGCACAACCTAATAGTCTATGCCTACTTGGGTGAACCTCATATCTTCTTGCTGGTGTCAACAACCTCCCCTCCCTGAAAATAGCTATCTAGTCCCTTCTCCCTGAGGTATATGTTCTATATTTTGGTTGGTGCCTTGGTGGACTTGCATCTTTAGGTATAATCAGTAGGGTGAGGGACCCCAAAAATAGGAACAAGCCCTTTATTAATAATAGTTGCTTTGGTTGGGCTTTGATGTAGATCCATCTCTCCTTTCCTTCAACATCAAAGAATCCAACCGATGAATTTTGTGTTCTGCGATGGGCTTAAGGACACTAAGTTGTCCAAGGTCCTGCTGTCCCGCCCGCATGGTGAAGAATTAGGAACCGATTCACAGGGTTTGGGTGGGATATAATAGTAGATTGATTGAACCTGGTCACCTGATGGGGACCTTGCCATCTTTACAACCAGAATATCCCCGAACCTTACGCTGCCTTGGTCCTTTCAGTCAGTGTGCCAGCTAGACCAGCGAGCTATTACTACGAAGGATGAGTTCTTTCTTCAAAGGGACGGCAGCCCTATAATTCATAGCGGTCTTAAAGTCTTGCCTATTAAGATGGATAGGTGGGTTGGAAATAATACCAGAGAGACTACCCACCTTTTGCTTAGACTTTACGTGTTGCTCGTATAACCCTACTAGTAGACTCACGGTTGGGTAACGATCGCTTCTCGGGCAGATCGATCGGATAGAGTAGGGTAGACAATGTATAAAGGCTTATAGTTCCGAAGGGTTGACTCGGTATTACGCTTCTAGTTCACCTAACAAGGATACGAAGGCCAAGACGCATAACGATTAGATGTCTGCTACTGAGCCTTTTATTTATGATTCGACTAATCCGGAAATGAGGTCTGATACGCCGGAGACTCGCGATGATACGACGTATGCGAATTATAGTTGTCCACACGTGTATGCTTACTTACCCTTCGTACTTCAGAGAAGACCTGCGATACGACTACTTCTACTTACGATTGGTATAAAACGTAGGCCAGAGAGTAGGTGGATTGGCCGGAGATGCAGGCGAAGGCGAAGAGGTCTGAGAGGTATTATTCTACTTGGCCTAATGATTACGAGTAGACTTACTATACTTATACCACTTCGGAGAACAATTACGGTTCAAGGGGCCATAGGTCGGAGAGTTTGTAGGCCCCCAAAAGGGGGAATGGCTATAGGTCGTATAGTTATTGGTCAAATGATCAGACTTACAATTCTGATTCGAGCACCTATGAGCCTTCGAGGTTGCCTTCTATTTACTACGATACGCATTGCGACAACGAGTCGATGTCGAGGTAGAGGTATATGTCATCAAGAGTCAGAGGTATAGGGTCTATAGGTATTGGCATCCCTTGCCTTGGCATGCTTACGATTTGACTCACGATACGACTCACGATTCTGATCTGGAGGTCGCTTCAAACGATTTATAGTCTTGGGTTACACTATAGGTATAGATACCCGCGTGCATCAACGTAGCTGCGTAGAATACTTACGCTTTGGCTTACTTACGATTCTGATACTTGAACTTGGGAGTAAACGATGACTTAGGATCCACCTTTCGATACTTCTCATTGCGATTCGCAGAGTTGTCAACGTCATCAACGTCATAGCGAGAGCGACCAGATCGATAGCCAGACTTGGTCTACTTACGAGAAGTATAGATATTATTCCGCTTAGCCTGAGACTGATACTTCGCATTGCGAGTCGCCATCGATGGAATAATGACAAGAAGCTAGTCACTGTACCTGCTGCTCTGGTTAACGTAGCGACTGGTCTGCTGGGCCACAACCTGCGTATCCCATGTGAACGACTGAATACCGACTGAGTTTACCGTGTCATAGTAGCCAGTGGTTGTTTTGGTTGGCGTAGCGTATCAACCAAAATGCGTAGAGACCGCTATAGACCCAGATAAGCCATACCCCGATAGACGATACATGTGGTTAGCCAGCGTATCGACCAACGAGAACCCGGATTCACCAGCGTAAGCCAGAGAAAGAACAAGAGCGTATCGATTGGATATCATATAGGCCATAAGCAGCCTGACTAGAGCGTTAAGCTGCCCGAATAAGACCCCGAAGAGCATTAAGCCAGCCACACTGGTGTTAGTTTGATTCAAAACGCTATAGACCTGACCCTGAACCACTCATTCCCCAGGCTACCCCGTAGTTGAGTCACTCGTATTGCACTCCGTGCTTATCGACCTGTGACCCTGATGAACAACCCGAGAGACTCCCAAACTAGGAGACCTACTGGTAAACGCGTCTACCCAGACTAGTTTTAGTTGTGTCTGTAAAACCCGATTGTCAACCGACCAGATGTACCTTCTGGTCCACGTACTGGTAAACGGTAGTACACCCCCATCTACGGTATATGGAAGGCGAAGTAAGAGCATCACACGTGGTGGTCTTTTTCATTACACCACACGGTATGGGGATAGCACGATAGCTGCATTGCATGGGCTCAAGGGCATTCGGTGCAGCATCGTAAAGGCTCAGCATGGGATGAACGAGAGCTTCTCTGGCAGTCACTCTTGGAATTCAACGTGAACGCCTTAGCACGGCATATATGAATGACTCAGAAGCTTCACTGGCATATGGCTCAGTCACCCGAGGTTTAGTTAATACGATAACCACCAAGCAAGCACCACCCGCACCACTGGTCGTTGTTTTTATTTACCGCGTTTAGCCCGAAGCAACACTGTGTATGATGGAGTATTCGAGTAGCCCCGCTTGATTGTGAGTTAAAGCATAGCGACCAGACTTGGTAGTTGTGGAGTTGAGCCGTTAGCCATGGATTGAGGTTTTATAGAGCCCTCTACTGGTTGTCCAAGTGGTGGTGGATTTATTGAAAAAGGTTTGACATAGCCATCAGTGTTAGCTACAGCACAGGCGATTGGCATCGAGTCGTAGCATAGGTTCCAGCTGGCTCGATGATCTGTCGATCACTATGATGGTTGCGATGATAGCCGCCATTGGTCCCCCGTATAGGTGAGTAAATTCTATATCGACCGGTAGTTGTCGTAGTTTACATTGTAGAGAGCCCGCTAGCCACTATGCTATAGCTAAACTGCTAGTCCCAAACTGTGTGAGTCGTAGTCGGTATCATATGTAACACTACATGACTCATCCCATATTGATGTTGCACTGGGCACTGTAAGCTTCACTGGCAATGTCATCACATGGTTGGTGGTACTCGGGGCATGTCACCGGCCTTCTCCGGCGTGTCACTCGCATTGCATGGGGATAGCTCTGTAGCTGCTCTGTAGGCGGAGTGGGATTATTCATTTAATTGAAATAACGCTTACAATACGCATACATGTAATCCAGAGAACGCACTTCTGGCTTATGATCCAGAGTAGGTGGCTTCAAAAACGATTGAAACAATTTGAATACGCATGCCGAGTCAGAGTCGGATCTCGCTTCGAGCCTTCATTGAATTGCAAGTAGCCTTCCGAAACACGCTAGTGGGTTTACCTTGGTTAAAGGAAGAGTTGTCGCCCACACGTGGCTTACGATTCGGATGAAAACAATTTGAAGGTCCCGAAGGCTCAGGGCAAGCCGGATACTTACCCTTCAGATACTTACTAGACAACTAACTAGTAAAATGACGATTAGTAACCCCATTCTTTTGCTTACGATTATTCTGATTCTACTTATCTCTTTACTTATGATAACGATACCAACTAGTAGGTGCGGCACTTATGCGAATGTTCACAAGTGTTCAACTGAGCTGCATTCGACTATCGATTATTCATATAGCTAGATATCCGTATGTGTCACAACCGTATATCGTGTGTACCTGGTGGTCCTGTGTCCCACGTTAGCCACACTACTCTATAACACACACAGTGAGGTTGTCGCACACCTGACTCTCTACTTTGGGCTATCGACCTTCCACGGTTGATATTTTAATGATGAGTACTAATCGTATAATGAAGAGAATCCACACAGTGAGGTCTAACCGCCACCCCACCTTCCAGGTAGCTAATCGGGTAAGTGCGTGTCCGGGTGCCACACTGTGAAGGATCTATGTTGTTGGTACTCTGCTGAATTGGAACGACTGGTAATAAGCATCGGGACTGGGATGGGGGGATCTGCCATCGGGATCTACATTAGTTATCTGCTGTAGCCATACTCTGTAGATGGAGTCTTCGTACCCCCGTGATTGCTTCCAACGTATCCCCGCACGACATGTGTAGCACAACTGGTGTTGATTGACAGAGGTGGACTGTACCTTTGATTGATTCTTTGTCAGAGCCCGAATGAAAGTGGATTACACGGCAAAGCTCACTGGTTAATGGGGGGATGTCGTTACTAATAACGATAACCGTAAACACCATTCGGAGTTAGTGCAGTCGTTCTTCTCCGAAGTTGTAGCCATTTTTATAGTACCACAACCCCAACCCATGAGTTGTAAGTCGTATTATCAATATTCAGTGTAAACCCCGCTAGCCCGAAAGTAAGTATCCCCCACACAACATGTACAGTTGAGCTGCACTCGAGTTGCTTTCCGAGCTTCGACAATTGAATTGTGCTTTACGAGGCTTCTTCAAACGACTTGCAATGCGCGAATTACAATGGTGAGCCTCTTCGTAACGCCAAGTGACTCGCTCTAAGCTGCCTTTGGGCGCACCTTGGTCAGCCACTCTAGCCACCTTTGGGCGCACCTCTTCATGTTGCCTAAAGCGACCTATGGGGACCTACTAATACTCCAGGAAGACCTTTTGATACGCATTCGCAGAACGATTCGTAGACTTATAGTGAGTCTAATTCGCAGAATAACTAGTACGAGTCTGATTACGCGGTGAAGGCTCAGTGTCACACATTGTATAGAACACCACAATTGCACTTGAAACCTCTGGAAGGTTTGTTGATTAGCGGAGTTGTTCTGGTTGTTGAGCTGCATAGCACATCTGGCCCATAACAAACAAACAAACAACATGTCACTGTCCTTTGCATGGCCTTAGCACCTCGGCATTGCATTGAATGGAATGGATTGCACTGCTGCTGTTCACAACGTGTCTAGCCTGTGGTCCCAGGTAAACGTCAGAGTCGTCCTAGCCAGGTTGCTTGTCGTGATTCTTCAACGTAGCGAAAACAGTGTGACACTTGATTATACCCTGGCATACCCCGGACCATGAACCGGATAGCCGGTGGTTGGTGGTTTTTATTCGGATTATTCTAAATCATATAGGCGTATAGGCCCGATTGCCCTAGGGAAACGTCGTACCCCCCCAGACCCAGAGAGCAAGTGTGGTTAGTCGGCGTATAACGCGTATAGACCCGGATAGACAGACTGGGGTTTAGTAGTCGGCATATACCCGAACGCTCGAGAACTCGGCATAGCCAGATTTTGCTCTTCGTCGAATGCGTAGAGACCCAGACACTTGTTTTGGTTCGGAGAAGATGTAGACGCAATGTGATTTACTTCAGAACCTCAACCTTGCGAGTCACCTTGTGCTTCTCAGTCCACTGAAACTTCTTATGAGCCTTCACAACCATGCAATTTCCATACGCCTTAGCCTAGCAATAACCCCCCCTTCAAGTGATTACAAGCGCCTTTCGTATCTAAACCATTGCTTTTATTTGATTTGCGTCCCTGTGCGTATTCCAGAACACACACTATTTAATTGAAGAGGTCCCACAGCTGCGTCTGAGCCCTTACACGGATTAGTAGGCTTATTCTCGTTTAGAGGCCCACACCCCCCCCCCCTATTATTATTTTAGCTAAAGCCCAATTGCAAGCTAGTTACTAGGGACAGGGAACTCCCTTCTGTTGGGGCAGGTCACTTCCCTTTGTAATTTCGGTTCCACCCTGAACCCACTACTCATCATTCCATTTAGTATATAAAACATCATGCTATGGTGATACCAGACAGACACCCACCCGGTAGGATGGATTAATAAAGTGTGTCCTACCCATACCTAGTAGGACCTACCTCAATTCTTCTTTCTATTCCTTTCTATTCCTTCCAAAAGCCTTCCAAATTAAATATTTTGTTTGTTCCCAGGTGCTTAGGTTACTACCAGAAAGGGAAACAAAAACGTTGCTTGTTTCGAACCAATCATCAGTCATCATTCGAGATCCAGATCTAAAACTATTACTATATGGGTAAACTATATACATATCTAAAGAAAGTGTCGGTGCACGCACTAGACCGTTTTTTCACAGTGGAAGAGAGATTGATAAGGAAGCTAGCTCCCAGATCCGATTTGTTTGGGCCCCCTATTATTATTATACTATTATTTAAGGCAGTGTTATTATTATATAGAAAGGGGTCGACCTTGAAAACAAGGTTGGGTATCTCCACGCCGCAACCCTGGCTGGTCCCATTGGTCCATCTCACCCTTTTCTAGATAATAATTTGAATGGATTAAAAGAAGGCATTAATAATAGTAGCGCTTTTCCCCACAAGAGACATAATTTGTTGGATATGGCCCATTCTTCTTAAGTGAGGAATAACAAGCTCCCTGCACCCCTTTCCCGAACTAAACCCATAATTATGATATAAGGGGAATAGAGGGGAACGTAGAGGATCATGGATCAACCTCCTTCCTCGGAATCAGAGAGAACCAAGTGGGGAAATGCAGAGGGAATTTGATCAACTTCACTTCTAATTAATAGTAGGGGTAAGCAAGTAGAAAAACGATAGACGAGTTGTTGATCGAAGCTGGTTACCGTTCGTTCAGCCCCTCAACTAGGGAAGTGAATTAAAAGGAACACCTCTCTACTCACTCTTCTTCCTCTTTTCTTCAACCCTTTTATATAGAAATTGCGAAAAAGAAACTGCTTCCATAGACAGACATAGACAGATCCATCTATCTGGATAAACTGCTCTGCTCTAGAATGGAAACAACTCCTAATATTGGTTTGCTTCGCCTAGTTCTAGCATGCAATCCAATAATAGTTAGTTCTTACCCTCACTTACCTTCCTTTTTCTTTGGGCCTACCATCCCTTTCAATCGACTCAACGCTAGAAAACATAAAGACTTATATACGTAATAAAGAGAGGCGTAACCTGTTATTCGAAATGATGAGCCATCAAGAAAGGCGCCTCTCCTTCATTATCACTTGCCAAATAACCTTGACCTCGAAATGGATAGCTAGCTATCAACTAAAGCACCCTTCAATCCAGTTGACCTGATCTTTCACTGGCCCCGCCTTTACTCCATCCCTAGCCCTCCCTACTATTTATTTAAGGAGCGGTAATACCTCTTCTTCAATAGATAGACCTACCTATCCTTCCAATTTATTATATAGAAAAGAGGGGCTAACCTAGAAACCTCTTATTCGAGATGAGTGAGCTGGAAAGGGGTTGTGTTCTGTAGCTTTCACAAGCTTACACTGCCTACCTCGTTTATTCCTTTGCTACTTATATTTTAAACTCCCCTCCTCGCCACTAGCAGTGCCACCCTCGCCGCTATCAGACTAAGGTCGCCATCCGGTTTAGGACCTTCGGCATAAATACGTGGTGATCTATTTGCATGAAAAGTTGTAGACTTATCTACTTCCCTGGTAGACTTAAGGAGAGATGGATTGTGTATGGACAACTATGCCAGATAGACTATGCCAGAAAGGTTGCCATCTGGTTCAGGACATAGTGAATATCGATCATTACTATAAGTATGGAATAAATATCGGTCATGAATATAAGTTCTGGTTGGCTGAAAAACCAATAAGTATGGTTGTGTAGAGTTGTGTAGAGTTGTGTAGAGAGTGAAAAAGAAGGATGGATTGTGTAGAGAAGGACGGAACAGACAATCACCATCCGTCCGGTTCAGGACCTTTGGCATAAATACGTGGGTTGTGTACATAATTGAAATCACAGTTAGACATTAAGGAATAGGATAGTGAATCCGATCAAAATATCTTTTCCCTTCCTTGAGCTATTTCATCAGATCCCCAACTCCTTCATTCTTTCTTCCCGTATCGGTCGATATATGCGAAAGGGGGAAGGCATACATATTAGTTACATTCATTCTGACTGATTGTTTGTTCCATCGATGTTATGAGGAAAGGAATAAGTCGGTCAAATTCTCGTCAAGTGCCGGAGCTAACCCTCCATTTGTCCATATCTAAGGAAAAAAGGATTTCTTGTATTCGCTTAGAATTTGCATTTAAAACAAGCATGGCATAAAGACAGCATATATAGGAAAATAAATTGATTTAGTAAGGCTAGCTATATGTTGTGTAATATAAATTATTATCACAGAAGGTGGTAATATGAGATCTTGAGCAGAACGGGTCGATATAGATGCTTCTTGAATTACGGATCACTTAAAGCTTAAGTACAAAGAGAAAAAGGTCATGCACCGAACTCGTGAGTGTAATATTCATGTGTTTTGTTCGCACGATATATGTTCCTTCTATCTATTTCTCCAAGTAAAGCTCTTCACATTGCGATGCCTGCCTATATTAGTTAGCTTAGCTTGACCTCTGCGAAGCGGAGATAGAGCCAGCCATAATGAAGACGCTTACTGTCTGCTCTTCGATGCACTTCCATCGTAGTGCATATCTGAATAGAGACTGAGATTTCATCCCGAATCATACTAAGATGAAAGGTTTTATCAAATCAGTCAATCATTTTTTTATCTCAAAATTCAATTCTTACATCTTTTGGGGAGTTATACATCCATTATGCAGCATAGGGGTTACGTCACGTACAAAACTTCATATTATGCCACTTCGTTATTTATGCGCAATTGGGAAGTGATGTTATTGGGGGTCTCTGAGTAAGAGACGTATAGCTTGTGTGTGTGGTTTAGGTTAGTTTAGTAAGATGAAATATGGAGATGTCATACGGAGATCTTTTCCATGTGGATATTGAATATAGAGGTTAGAGTTGTTGAGATCCATATTATGGAGGTAAGTTTTATGTAGATTGTTCATATGTGGGACCACCCCTCCATGGAGCTAGTTTTTCATAGGGAGTGGCCATATTTAACCATTCCATGCATGTCTATAGGATCGAGAGTTTGTGTAGATCCGTTTTATAGGGAAAAGTCCTTAGGAGATCTAGGATATGGAGAAGTTTCATGGTTCTATTTTCGCTCCTGTTGATGAGCTATTCCTTATGTAGTGTTGTAGGAAAGCTATCTTTCGTTTCATTTGTTTAGGAGTGGTGAGTGGTGTGGTATCACTAGTGGATCCATTCCATGTAATCTAGTGTTGTGTGCTTTGGTCAACTAAGTTGATTCCCGATCTCTGATGCTTACTGCATTTCTCTGTATCTCGATCCTCTTGCAGCGTCCTATAGATATCTCTTCAGTTCTTTTCCAGCATTGTCTCTTGTTCCAAGAAGTGATGCTCCTACATTCCCCTATGTCCAAAGAAGCTATGTTCCAACATTCAGACATGTTCCAATATCTGCTTCAGTAGAGGCACCCCGTGAACTTGTACTGTTCCCAAGATTGAAGCAATGTACAATCTAGCTCCATGTACAATCCAGCTCCTATAACTAACTAGTATTCCCTCGCTTTGTTCCTTTACATTATAGTTACATCCCTTACTTGCTTGTCTACCGCTTCGCTAACTAGCTTCCCGCAGCTACTTGCTTTCCTTCCCACCTAATACTAATAGTTGGCATTTACTCCCTCCTGTGCTAGATGCACATAATACATCAGTAGGCCTATCCCATTTCAGAGCTACATATCACGGGGAAGGTTGCCAAGGAAGGAATAAAGAACAGATGGACGCTAGGACAAGCAAAGAAAGCTGTCACGGACGCAGGAGGCCCGAGAGAGCGCTCACAACCAATCCTCTGGAGATCCACCCGGCCTTCCTCCCCGACTATAGTTCATCGGCTGAGTAAACGTAGGGAAATCTGTCTTCCTGCGCTTGCCCACCCTTGTTAATATGTATCTCATAGCGTATATATGACTCGGCCTGGTGAAGAGCTATGCATGGGCACTCAAGTTTCAAAGCTTTATCTTGTCTCCTTTTGACTCACCCCGACCAGTTCGAGAGATGTGGATTACATTCTAAGCCACATAGACCAACAATTCAAGGCCTCTATGAGCTAAAAAAAGACTATGACTTAGAGAGTCGGATTCACCAGATCTTAGGGACTCTCCTTCTAGGGTGGGTTATTCGATTCATCTATTGATCAGGAAATAACCCATCATTCACCTATGGATCGCCGGCCTGAACCTGCTATAGGCACTCTTGTATAAGAGAAAAAAAAACTTAAAATACTTGCAAATGATTCACATTATCCGGGACAGATGGACGATATGCCATTTCTATAGTGAATTGAGGACTATTAATATTCTCATCAGGACTAAATTAACCTGCTAACGCGACATCGTAAATAGATAGAGTCGTCATGGAATCGAGTCAATGATGCTGGAGTAAAGAATGAATCTCTCATTCTGGGGATCAGATGCTTGCTATCATCGCATGGTTCATCCGAGTAACTCCCAGCTTAGGCTCAACGGCTCGAGGGAGGGGGAGGGTGAATATCTAGGAATGTGTTAGTAGTCTGAGCTTTCATACTCCCAGACTGTGGAAGGACAGGGCATGGGGCAGATAGATCTACCCAATCTGACCCCTATCGATATGTGTCTCGGGTATCCCATGAAGTGATTTACAGGTCTCCAACTCCCTCGCAGAATCTAGTGTTGTGGTGCAAATGCAAAGGCATCGGAGCCGTGCTRCCCTTTCTTCATTAGTCYGTTTCTCGGAAAGCAACGTGACATAATAGAGCTATTYCGATTGGGGAAGGAAATGCAAAGCGAGGTGTAGTGATTTTGGGCTGGCCCTGGGTCAGCCAGAGAAGGAATTCTCTGTTCACCCCACCAAGCAGATCAATCGATCAATACAGCAACATGTGTTTCCGTTCACCTCCCCATTCCGTCGTATCATTCTCGTCGTGCCTGGGAACAAATTTCCAATCAAAGATTGCTCGCCTAAATGCCGAGCTGCATCAATCAATTKCAAAACATGTTAATACGTAGATAATAGACTCAGTGGATAGGAAACYAGCTTGCTGGGATCTATCTTCAGCCCTGCATAGTTTCCAGATTTAGCAAACTGGGCGATATGAAATGGAAGCTTCAAGGTAATTGGCTGAAGGAGCTCAGTTGAGGGAGGTGCTTTAGTGGATGGATGGGCCTTCCTGAGTTGGTGGTGGGTCTTGTTCCTCAGGGATCAGACCCCGCATTATAGCTTCTTCCATCTCTCCGTCCTGTTCATCAAATATTGCTTGGTGAGTATCCATCACAAGTTCTAATGAATTCTCATCCTTTATCCTTTTTACAGCATCATCTATCTCCCCTTTCGGTCTATCACATTCCTCTGAAGAACCTGCAACCAAAGCAGAACTTTCACCTCCAGCTGGAGAATAAAATTTGGCCTTTTTTTATACCCCTACACTGGAAACTGGATCATCTGGGCTGGAGACAGCTTTTAATCTCCTCTTTTTCCCTACTTTTCAATACAATAATTTTTCTCCTCTTCTCACTAGACAAATTTGTGGTACTAATCGGGGATGTTGGTCTTTGCCCCCGCTATTGTCTGAAATACATTTATCCCTTCTCTAGTTTGTGGGGGCAGCTGGATGGGATGATCATCGGGTTAACCTAGACTCCTGAACACCGGCCTCTCCTCCAAAGGTGTGGATTCTTGAGATAGCCCAGATTTATCTCTCGCAACACATCCAGTCCACTCAATATATCTATCTCTCAATTCCTCCATGTACTCTTCTAAATCCGCGAGCCACTAAAGCTTTTGAACTACTGCTAGTTAGTTGAGTCGGTACTCCAAGAAACCCTTGTACTTCCCCTGGCGGGAGAACTAGGCTTGGAGGCCGACCTTGTGAATTATGTATATATAAACCTATTGTTCATTCCGAATCTCCATTTTACCTGGATCATATTATCTAGGCCATTCTGTATCTTCTTCAGGATTCCTGGGAGTGGTGTACTCCATATAAAACATTTGAATGTGTTTCAAGGCTGCATGAGCTTCATCCTAGCTTTCTCAATTTCTGGATGCTTCTCCCACTGGGTAAACCTAGTGCTGTACCTCGAGTGCTGGGAAAGCAGCGGTTTCCATCCATTCATTGGAGAGTCCTGTAAAGATAACCTTGTTGCGCGAGAGGAGAATAGTTGGCTTCTCTCCAGGGTGGGTGGGAAAAAATAAAATGGAGAATCTCATATATAATGCAACCTAGTTACCGCAACTAAAGAGCCTTATTCAAGTTGATTCTCTTGTGCCAGCTTAAGCAACACCGTTGGGAACAGGCACAAAGAGTCTTGTTGGCCCAGATTCAAAAACAATCTCATTCGCTATTTTCAGATAATCAATTTGCTATTTTGGAATGGACAAGGCATATTGGTTGACTCATCGGGGCACATAATCAAATTTTATCTTTACTCAACTATACCCTTTCATATCGTTTACCTATGATTGCCAGGTGGTGATCCACTCGATCCAGGTAAGTGTAGATGCCGAGACCCGATCCAGGTGTTTATTATGCACTCGATTACAGGTTTCGATCCACTTGATTACAGTCATAGCTGGGGTGGGATACTCAGATCCTTGATGGGACACTTTGATGTGCCACTTGGATGGGCTATCGGGATTGGTTGGGCTGCTCGGTTTGGTTACTCGAGCTGGGATACTTGGAGCGGATACCAGTTATACAAAACTCATTTGCTATTCTTGTTTAATAAAGCCGCTCTTTTTGGGAAAACAATGAATACAACTCATCAGAGTGCTCAAAGTGGATTTTCTATTTTATGAACTATATCCTTTCAGTTCGTTTACCTATGATTGCCGAGTGTTTATTCAATAGATTCTGGTACCTTCATGCCAAGGCTCGATCTAGGTGTTGATACAATCAATCCAGGTTTGAATCAATCGATCCCAGAGGTAATCATTCCCAGGAAGGAGGTCCAATTAAGGGGTTGACGAGAGATAGATAGCCGTTGGTTGGACAGACCCGATAGCCCATAACCACCGGTCACTTTATGCACCCACCAGTTCTACACCCAACAGACCAGGAGGTTTACACAAGCAGGGGAAGAATCACAAGGGATATTCCATGGGCCTACTCAATCAGGGGAATAAGACACATGGATTGACCTAATCCAAGGGGAATAATCGAAGGGGAAAGGTTACTAGGTTCGCACGGGCTACTCCACTGGGGGGGGATGGTGGTGCGCTACTTGACTGTGGCTGTTGCGCTATTCAACCGTGCTAATCGAGGGGCTACTGCACTATTTGGATGGGCTTCTCGAATGGGATAAAAAAATGGGATGGTTGCTGCGCTATTCGGCTGGGCTAATAAGCTTAGCTACCGGGCTTGGCTTTATACTCATCGCCTAGAAGAGAAGCTACGGTCATTGCTAGAATGAATGAATGAAGCTCTTGTCATTGAAGCTCTAATAAGTCAGCTAGAACCTCTGGTCGGTGCATGATAGTCGATCAGTAATAGGAGGAGGTACCGATTACCGCTAGCCAATAGATAGGGAGCCCATACCCAACGTAACAGGAGGTGGTTGCCACAGGGAGGCGCAGTGACTGGATGCCGATAGGAGAGACAAGAGTAGTCGATATTTCGGTACTCATGCCAGGAATCTTTGTTGATAGTCGATGCCGATAGGAGAGGCTAGGAGTAGTCGATTAGATGCTGCCTGGACTCCCCCAAGTTTCAATGCCAGATGTCGATCCACCTTACGATAGAGATAGTACCCTTCTTGCCTGAGCCTATTGCCTTACCCATTCAGTTCAGAACCCACTGATGAGGGCCGTTCAAACATGACTTACCGAGACGGAACTGAAGTTGGTTCCTACATGAACCTTATCGATCGAGATGGAACACATGGATGGATGTTCCTACAGATACTCACAGGGAGGGCCTAATCGAAGGGGAATTCTCCAAGGGGAATAATCCATGGGACAGAGTACATGGGGCACAGCAAGGGGACTGATCCACAGAGAAGGGGAATGATCAATGGGGACACTACAGTGAGTGGGAAAGAGCTACACGCTAAGGTTACACGATAAGCATGAATGAGGTTATAGATGAGGTCCAATGGATTAGGAGGATGTTACACGATCATGACGCGTTACACGATTATCTTGGTTCGATTAGCTTGGTTCAATTAGCTTACACGATGAAGGTTGTTACCCCGATCGATGAGATGCATGAGGTTACTAGATAATGAGGTTCGATCGATTAGGGAGGTTATACACGATGCATGTCGACGAGGTCGATGTTGATTGGCTTGGCTATGTTGATGATTAACGATTGCAATGACGATTAACAATGTTGATGTTGATCGGCAATAGCAAGTCAATAGCTATGGCAGTAGCGATGGCAATTAACGATGTTGATTTGCGTTGGCGATTTTTGCTTTTAGATACTTTCACCCCGACGGACTAGTGATGTCGGGGTAGGAGAGATAGGGGCAATCCAACGGACATATTATGTAGCAGTTTGAGGTGCACCGATAGAGAGAGGTATTTGAGCTTGCCGGTTTCCTACTTGCTTCTCAGGACTTGCTTTCTAAGCATCCCAGGTCAGCGTTCAACACCAATTCAGCATTCCTCCCAGCCCTCGGACATTCACAAAGAATTGGTGAATTCGCAGCGGGGAACTTTTCTATACGTAATAATTGATGCTTATAAAAACAAAAGTGTTTTTCTACCATCCGCCTAAAAAACCAGCATGCAGGGACGCCTGTCACTTCGGGCCACTCGCCTTACTTCTCGAGAAAGGCTTGACTGCGTTAATGCTAAAAACTCCTGCTATAAGAAATACTGGGCTCTACGGTTAGTCCTAATTGCCATATCTAGGTCACTCACTGCATCCTCGAAACTCGAGTGAGAAGCGAGATGGGTGGATACCTCTTCTATCAACTACGACCAGAAGGGGATCTTTAGGAAACAGCATAAAACGAGAGATTGATTCCTCGTGAGTGAAGCTTTCTCCTGCCTTCCACTCATTCAAGCTTGCAGGTTGATTTCTCTCTTCTCTATCACATGCGGTAAAGAACCGGCCGAGAGTTAAATGAAGGACATGAACGGGAACAATTCAATTGATTTCGGAGGTGAGCCAGCATCAAGAACGATTCGATTACCAGTGCATTGCTAGAACGGGGACAGGGAAAGCAACCTGGTTGAGAAGATTTTATAATGTGCCCTTATATAGTAAACCTCTCCCGGTATCACTCAATCGACTCTCAGGTTGATCGAGCCATGTTCAACATTGAATTTCCTTCTTGCTCGCTCTCTTATTATAAAGGAGAACGGAGATAGGTGTTTCATAGATCTATAGATAGAGTGGGAGCCAGAGAAGAGGGGTTTCACGAACAAATAAACTAGCAGGGGTGGGTCGAAATTTTCTTTAATTCTGATCGAACGCGAAAAAAAACTTATGCCTAGCTATCTCCCCACTTCCTCCGGTCAAGTTGTTCCAGATAAATAAGTTGCTCCAGGGGGTTCTTAAGCGAATGAACGAAATCTATGCCTTACTCAGGGTGGGTAGGAATGGTTGCGCAGGAATGAATTAACCCGGTAGGGCATTAATCTGAATGTTGGGCTTACCTGACCCCTGTGGGTCGGCTATGATGGTTGATTCCAAGAATCAATCACTCAATGCGAACATATAGGCTTTGGTAGCTGTCGAATCTATCTGTTCCCAGTTTAGGAGCCCTAACTAGATCCTCAACTATCGATGTGGAAATTGCTTATAAATGGTGTAGCGAGGCTAAGCCTTTCTATATAAATAAGGGGAGAAAGAAGGGGGCTTGTTCCCGCCCGAACCTAGTTGTGCGCCAGATTAGATGTGTTTGATGCGTCCCTTATATAGAAAGGGGGATAATATATGGTTCGTTCGCCGGTTCAAGCAGGGGAATAGACATGAAGAGAAGTTATTCTCTTCCCTGGAATCGGGGGGGCTCATCACTTACTTGATGTTAAAGCAGTTCAGGAATGGGGTAGGTGCCGTGTGATCCCATCCCTGGAGAAGGGGAGTCAAGGTGGTTTTACATATGCCAACCCAGTCGATCTCGTATCGATGACTATCTCGTACGTGAGCTGGATCAATGACTATCCTCTCTGAAATCACATGCTCCACTATACAGAATTATCGATCTGTGTGTGGATGGGAACTTTATCATCCCACCTGAGCCTATATCCATATAAAGGGCGGTTCGGTATATTCGCCAAGGGATATAGAAGCTGAGGACATGCTGAGGAGTACTCTATACGTCTCACACACCCTTACTCACTAGAGAGGGCCGGTTATAATAAAGAAAGGGCCCCGGTAGGGTTGGATAATAAAGGAATTCCACTACACCCGCTAACCCTTTATATCCCGCCCACCAGAGAAAGTTCACCCCTTTAGGCAGGTAAATCCCTCGATCAGAAGGCCTGGTCCCTCGATCGAAAGGAAGGAAGGCCAAGGATAGAATATAAGTGGCACACAACTGGCTGGAGTCTTTTATTCCTATTATTGAGGGCCCAGAGAATCTCATAAGTTACACCTGATTCCCCGCATTTAGAGATAGATGACACACCCAATTCCCCTAGATAGTTGCTTCTCTTTGTCCCATCTAAATAGCAGTGATTAGGTAGGGTCTCTTCCCCACCTTATCCCCTAGAGAAGTGCTCTCTCACTGCCTCGTCACCATAGCAATCATTAGGGTCTCTTCCTCACTTCTTTCCCCACCTCTTCCCCTAGAGAAATGCCCCTTCAATTCCTAAACCAAAAGGCAGGAGTTCAGGTTATTTCCTTTCTTTTAAAGCGCCCCAATCCAGTATTTCCCTAATAACACTAGTAATTGGATATTTTTATTGGAGGAAAGACGAGTCTCTGCACCCGACCCGATCCCCGAGCCTTAGGAACAAGTATAACATAGAGCTAAAGCCAAGTAGCCCCAGAAAGCCAGTGTCTACCCGAACCCAGTCTGTCTGCTCCCTTGCCCAAGGATTGGAAGGATATTTTGATTGAAGGAAAGAATCACTTCATGAACCATCACTTCACAAACCAGGAACCGGGACCAGGAAAGACGAGAAATCATTCTATTGGAAGGTCGTCTCTTGGAAGGTTAACTAATGGAAAGCCATCTCGACTAATCATCTCAACTAAACCCTTGTTCTCCATCAGATTTTGAAAGCAGAATTACATATATAATCTTCACCCTTGCCTGAGGTAAGGTATCGGCCTAGTGCTCTTACAATTCTCTTACTTCTTCTTTCTCCTTTAGGCCAGTACTTTACTTACTTAATTGGTGGAGGCACTTCGGTCCCAGCCAAAGGAAGGGAAGTGAAGCGAAGCAAGGAGTTCAACATCTCAGCAAGGCCAAGCAAAGGCATTTTTACTGTTCCTCCGGAGGCCGAGCTAAGTACGAAGTAGAAGGCTAAGTACGAGGTAGAAGCGTGGTCGTCGAAACCTCTCAATGGAAGGTAGTGAGTGGTAGGGCTCATCCAAGGATGGTTATCTTAATGGTTAACAGGTCTAGGCTGGCTAGTCAATATCGTAGGAAGAAGATCGACATCGCTAAGTACGAGATCGAGATTGTGCAGGCAGGAAGGAGTACGAAATCGAGCGAGCTAAGTACCTTGGTGGAGTCACTTCGGTCCCAGCCAAACCTATCACCTTACCTCTCAATGGATGGTAGAAGCGTGGTCGTCGAAATAGTCGTCCCACATAACACCCTCATAGTCGTCATAACACCCTCATAGTATCGGTCGAATATCGAGCATAGCTCTTACAAGTCTAGGCTGGCTAGTCAATATCAATATCGAAGCGACTATAGGGAAATATTGAAGCGATAGGTTGGCTAGTCAATATCATGGTTAACTGGTACATGATTTGAAGTGATCGGGGTTGGTCGACTGGATTGACCTTGTCAACTCGTATCGGATTGATTTCTTCTTTTCTCAATTCTTCGATTGTGTAATTACGTATATAATAATCTGAAATCTCTCAAGAACGACTAACGGATACGAAAGTCGAGGGTAAATTCAAAGTGCTTGGTTAGTGAACACGTCGCCCAAAGTACTTCTACGCAAAGTCGGTCACCGGCGTGTTACTACTTGGCTATGGAGCTTGAAACCTTCGACCTTGAGTTACTTATTAAACAAATTGAGAGATTATTCGGGGTTTGGCTCGCCTGACATGAGGAGAGCGTTTAGCTCGTCTCGACAAAATCCCAGTAGAGAGGGCGAGGTATGGAGTGCTCGACCAAAGGGTGTTAACGCTCACTCATCATATGGGTGAGGGAGAGGATGCGCAAGCAAGCTCGACCAATGGGAGAGGAAGAATGGCTCATTCGCATCGGATGAGGAGAGTGTAATTACGTAAATAAGAAAGCGTAATGAAATATATAAAGAATGACCAACACTTACTTCTTTCAAAGAATGAAAGGGAAGGTTTCGTCAAACCAAAGCAACTTATATAAAGGAATAGCCAAAATCTTTCGCCTTTCCACTCCGATCTGAAATGTCACCCGGGGCGGGCATCATTGTAAGACGGGAAAAACACCCGATCCCATACCGACCTCAATATGTGAAATCGTCTTATGCCATATGTACTGAGATTTTTTGGGAGACATGGTCAAAGCCCACTCCGACATCTTCAAATCAAAGAAAATAGAGTCTCTCTATAGATATTCGATTGACTCTGCTACCTGAACTTAGAATAACGTGCATGATCCTCATTAAAACATGTTAAGACTAAGAGTGGTATTAACGGCTTGTTGTAATAGCAAGATCCGTAAAGTTGTGAAGGTTGAAAACTATCGTCTCGTCGATATGGGGCTCCTTGCATGTTCGAAACAAGATATCTCATACAAAGTAAGAACCTAATCTCACGTAGAATTTGCTAGAACGAAGTCTAAGCCCCAAAGGTTTACTTCGTAGCGGTGAGACGATATATACCCAACACGAGGCAGGACGAATGGCGTAGGGTTGGAGTGAAGTAGGTGAGAGGTTCGCTTCACTCTATTTCGAAACTGTCGATCCTCCCAT
>ML818062.1:83650-95461 GCA_009831015.1 Picea engelmannii
ACAATTACCGACTTGATTAATCCTCAATGGGGATTAATCTAATAATAAAAATAATAATAATGACATGATTAATCCACAATGGGGATTTAATCCAATAACAAAATAATAAGAATGTTCTTCGCAGTTACATTATTTCAACAGTAGCCACCAACAGATTGATCCTCGAACCCTGCTGCTCTTGTTCTGATCATCCTTCCAACCCCTACACGAATGATTTTTGTGTTCGAACGATCCGGATAGTACTCAATCCAACCAATCCAAAGTCTCTGCAGCACCCCAGTATGGTCAACAGGGGGAACTCCATGATAAAGCCCCACCTTTCCAGTTTATATTCCCTATATATCCTACACGCTCTTGACCTTATGCACCCTCAATCTGATCAATCTTATTTATGCATGCCCAACCGAAGCTTCTCCTTAAGCGATCAACCCCAAACTCACAAGGGCGGAGACTCTCCCTCTGGTTAAACCCCTATGTTTTAGCACATGCGTACGCTACTTACCTAGCTTCGCTGCAGGGGACTTCACTTATCCCACTTTACCCTCGCAGAAATAACAGTCTGGGGCACTTCGAGTCATTAAAACAACTTATTATGCCTTCCTATTGATAGTGTTCCATTTAGCTGTTTTCCGTGTGTATGCTACATGTAATAAGCACCTTCCTCCTTCTCCACAATCTCTGTGGCTAGGACTGGATTTGGATCTTAATCAACCGCCTCCTTCTGCATAGGTGGTACCTTTGGCTAGGGAGAATCTCTTCAAGGCATGGCATGATGCTTAAGTATTGTAGTAGGGTCTTCTTATGGTAGCATTGATCAATTTATAGATGGTAGTTCGGTCGAAAATGGTCACTGTAGGTCGGGACGTGACTCAATACAAGTAGTGCTAGTGGCCGTATGTACCTGGCTGGTAGCCCCACATAACACATGATTCCCAATGCTAAACAATATGGTTCAAGTGTAAACCCAATACAGACCAATAGTGAAACACTGACGAACGACGCCCTTCCTTAAAGGCTTGACGATCTAGGTGCAATACAATACTTGGTGGTGGGCCTTTAGTTACTCTACTTTCGGTTGGCGCATATACTAGTCCTAGCTATGTTGCCTTTGTTGCTGCATCATAATAAGTCATAACAAGTGCATATCCGGGAACTCTACTTATTGGACCATTCCCTGGTTATGGATTTGAATCTCAATCTCTTATGAATGTCGCAGAGATGGATCCAGTCCCATAATCAGTTGGATCCATTCCATACCCAATTGACTAAGAACCAATAGAAGCAGACCTTATTCCAGCAGCATAGGCAAAGGTAAAGGCTTAGGCATACCGATAGGAAAGCTAGCCATCCAAGCCAGGAGCATTACAGCCAACACCCCTTCTAGCTCTAGTCGCAGAGGCAGTTACCGATCCAGTTGACTCAGTTTACTCATAATCCATTGATCCATCAGTTGATCCAATTGAACCAGCTGACCTCGCTTACACACACCCCGGGCTAGGGATCCTAGTATATCTCTCTCCCAACAGAGGAAGGGGCATAGATCCGGTGCCCCACTAAGCTAGCGCCTCTCTCTAAACCCCGGCACCCAACCTCTCCCTAGCTACTTAGGTTTGAATGAATCAATTATGTCGATATCCTTTTATATGAGTCTCCAGTTCCAACGTGTACTTCTGAAACCCTTTCAGGGGATCTGGGTTGGGTTACAATCAATCTGGGGCTCCTTATAGTTACCTTTGATGGAGGCTTTGTTTAGGTTTCTGAATTCTACACAAAGCATTGAAGTGATTCCAAATTGATAGAGATAAATGTGTGTGAACTCCCAGAGGGAGGTGATCCCAAATTGAGGTAAGCGTATCTGAACTCTGAGAGATAAGTGGGTGTGAAATCCGAGAGATAGGTGGTTATAATTAAGGGATTTAATTGGGTATTAAGTCTGCGAATGAAGTGGGTATTGAATGGGGAGGAGGCTAGGGTTTGCCTTTTTCCTCAAAAAGTAAAATAGGCACAACTCCGCCGCGAAGATTGAGAGGGAAAAAGGCAGGTTCTAGAAGGGATAAGTGCGAGAAAGGAGGGATGGGAAAGATAGCGCAACGTATTGATGCAGGATGGGAAAGAGAAAGGTTGTGGTCGAGAGCCTCATATATTATATAGGCTAACCCTAAGCTTCAGAGAGCGATCAGCGGGCGGGATATAAAGAGATATTATGAAAGAAAGATGTCGTGTCTCACTATAACCAATGATATGTATGTATATTTGTTGCTCCTATTTGTATGCGGGATCTAACGAATGCGGGCGATTGATGACCAGGCGGCTATAGAGTTTGGGAGTTTGGTGTGGGATGATCAAACTTACATTAGCTGCCCGCTTTATTTCCTAGTTTTGGAGTTCCCGACCGCTCCATATAGCAAATTCTCTGCATTCTGGCACGGGGGGAGCAGGTTGGGAAGGAACGGTAGAATGCCTCCTGCACCACTTTTCTTCCGGTTGTTGGGAGGTCGGTAATGGAGGTGTACGTGATGGGAGGAAGGTTGGTTGCTCGCACTCTCAATACCTATTTTCCGACCTATCTCTTGTCTCTTTCGCTTGATCACGTCTCTTACCCCTTCCCCCGCCATTATATAGAAAGGGGCGGCCTATTTCTTAGAAATTAAGAAATTGATTTAAGGGGAGCAGGAGTTGGAACTGCAAGAACGGAAAAAAGAAAGTCTAATAATGATGCCCCTTGTTCCGAAATTTTGCCAATTGGTCTAGTTCCCCGTCTATTTCCTCCTTTCCCTGTTTATCCATAGCTAACCGAATCACCTCACTTTTTTATGGGCTTGGGAGCAGCAAATAACTAATATCCAGATATAAGTGAAAAGAGAATCGATGAGGTTTGACACGCTGGATCGATGGAACTAACTAGAGATGCCTTAGGTGAGGGATTAGGTGGCTATGGCATTGGAGATGCTGGAGGTTTTGCCTATTCTTGCCGAATGAATGGTACTAGCCGGGTGGGTGGACCTTGTTTCTTGACTGGTGCATCGGTTTCTTGATTGATTTCCTTTGTTTGGTCGGACCAGATACATTGGTTGACCATCAATCGATATGGGTGCAACTATCTAGTAGGCCAGAGTGTATGTTCATTGTGGTGGGCCATCAACTAACAGTTATTCCCCGAACCAACTGCCTCTGGTCTTCGTGAACAACCACCAGCCAGGGCATGCCTACCTGGGCATCCTGGGTGGGTTAGGGGTAGGTGATAAGCCTGAGCTATGCATATAGTGAGCCTACCTGGGTATGCTTTTGGTGGGCCTACCTGGGCATTAGGAGGCCTACGAGATGCTCGGTAGGTGTGTCGTGCATTGTATTGAGGGAAGGTGGGTGCAAATGCCTTTCCTTCCAGGCAGGGTTACGAGAGCCATTCCTTTCCTTCTGTGAACTAATATCTCTAGAATAGGTAAGAGACTACTATCTCTAGAATAGGTAATCCCAGATAGCTTATGATACTGCCTATCCTAGGCTAGAATATAGCACTCCACACTACTATTAGATCTGAGATTACCTATCACCCCAGAATAGATCAAGGCTATGAGACTGAGCCCCACCCAGAATATATAACTCCCCACCCCACTCTTAAGTATATGCTTTAGAATGACCTATCCCTACTACACTAACTAGGCATGATCTAATAGGCGTGGGCTAACTTCCCTATACTTGCTAGGAATGGGCATGAGCTAACCTTCCTTCACTAGATACACATTTCCCACTACCTCACTAATGCTAGCTAGATGGGAGCTCACTTCCCTATACTCGCTAGATGTGCTAACTTCCTTCCCTATACTTGCTAGATGGGCTAACTTTCCTATACTCGCTAGGATAGGCATTATCTCACTTCCCTATACTCGCTAGATGAGCTAACTTCCTTCCCTATACTCACTAGATGAGGTCTAACTACTACTATGCCAGGGAGATAAGTTAGGCGTAGGCCCCAGAATATCTTATATAAAGGCGATCTCACCTATACTCGCTAGGATGGGCATGAGCTAACCACTACTAAAGATAGTGATCCCCTGACTATAGATTGGTCAAGGATCCTGGTCAAGTCCCTCCCTTACACGATGGATAGCTCAGTAAGGATGGTCTTATTTACGATATTTAATTACCTAATTGATTTACCTAAATAGAGTATATAATACAATATACTCATCTGTCTTTTTGCTAGGCAGGTAGAGTATTTATTCCCCTCAAATTCCCTCCCGGGCGGGAGGAAGTCCCTCTATCTCTCTCTTTCGGCTTGAGAACTACGAGTTTGAAATGAAGCCCTGAAATGACCCTGAAAAGCAAAAAGAATACTACTATTCGCGTGACCGGTGGAACGATGGAAGGGCATGGCCTCTGGGGTTAAGTTAGTAATCAAGCAATGGAGGGAGCATCATCACCATTAGAACAGAAATGACCCTGAAATGAAATGAAAGGACCTTACAGGGAATACTGTCTAGTCAGGCAAGACCAAAATAGTAAGGACCTTACCAGTAAGGACCTGAAAGGAGAGAGAGTCTTTATTTAAGGCTCTCTATATTTCTGTCTCTGTCTCTAGCCTGTCTTTCCGGCACTGTCGGTTCTCCTCCGACCTAACTAGGCGAGGCTTGGGTCATGGGCCATAAGCTATCCATCATTTGACTTATCCAACCACCCCACCCAATAAGTAAACCAAGGGGCCCACCACTCGAATGCACCAACTATTTCCCTATTTCTGCACCCTCCCTAAAAGTCAAGGTCAAGGAGAAGGTCAAGGTCAGGAGAAGGTAATTGAGGGAATAAAATAGGCTTTCTCGAACTATTGACCTAACAAACTACTTCATTCAGTAGTTAAAATATACGTAGACTTTGAAAGAGTGGTGTCTTCTCTTATCTCTCTAGTTACTTTATTATACGTAATTACATATATAATTAATTACCAATATAAGTACACCTATAATCAAGCGTAATTATGTATATAATAAGGGTGAATAGGGTTCCCAATTCTTCTTTCTTTTAGGGGAGATTGGTTTCTTCCCCTCAAAGAGCTAGAAGGTCCATGTCCTGTGCCTTGGTTGGGATAACCTCTCCCGTTGGTCTTTAATCTAAATATCCTCAAATTTGTTTGATACAGTTTTCATTGAGGGGAAGAAATACAAGGGCCCGCCTCTCCCACACCAGAGAAGCACATGTTTCTCTACTACTGCTATAATATGCTATTGATTGTTGGGTTGGTTGAAGGGAGGGTGTATAGCTCAGTTGGTGGAGCATCGGGATTTTAACCTAATGGTCGCAGGTTCGAGTCCTACTATATCGACGCCTGCTTGACTGATAGAGGTTATTAATACAGTGACCCAAAGTGAGGTCCTGTTCGGAACCAGAACAGACAGTGAGAGGAAGGTGAGCAAGGTCCGAAAAGGACGAACTTTATTTATCATGTAATAAAAGGTATCTCGGGAATGGTATCGGAATAAAAGGACCCGCCATGAAGTGGCCAACCAAACCAATAGGTATCACCTTGACAACCTCTCCTACCCCGAATTCCTAGGTAGTTCCTAACCCCGAATCCAATCCCGAATAATATATATTAGGTATAACCCGGAATGAAGAAAGATTAGTCAGATTCTTATTACGAAATTACGTATAGTGATTGGTCTTGTAGTGAGTGATTGGTCTTGAAAGGTGAATCAAGTAAGGTCATAGTCCCGCTTGAAATGATGCGTCCTGTGCCGGCCTTATAAGTGTTTGAGGGGAAGAAATGAAAGGGTCCTGTGCATGCTGTCTTTAAGGGATTGGTCCTGATTGGTCATCAACCGCCTTCTATGGAGTTATGTACTTATCTCCTTGGCCTCATTCTATCCCTAGTTACCGAAATGATATGAGTCAATACGTTATATATGAGTTAGCGTGCCGGGGAAATAAGTGCGCACAAGACAGATCTCTTTGTCTATCCCATATTTTAGCCCAACTACTGAATGAAGTAATTCGTTAGGTCAATAGTTCGAAAAAGCCTATTATCTTCCCTAAAACCAATTTGATACAATTCAAGCCCGACATTCGTCAATTGCTTTGGATTTATGTACTTCAAATTTACTCATCCAGTGGGGGGGCTTTATGCACTACTTCTCTCCTTGGCCCTGGCTAGTTACCGAAATTAGATATTAGTTTACAGTAAAGTAGAGCAACACTTCATGCCTTATTTTTGGTATAATTTACAACCTCGTATTCGCACCCAGCACTGTTCCATCCCTTCCTTCCTCCACGGAACCACATGCCCTTATTGCATTGATTTTTGGAGGACCCGGGAAAGCCGTAAGGATTACTTTATATTTGACAGGTAGGTTGTTGAGTTGCCCCTCGTCCGACTGATCAAGCAAGAATTCCCCAACCCGGTAAGCCCCTACTACCGACTGGCTTGCATCAAAGAAATTAAGTCCTAATAAGCATAATCGGCGGCATATACATACCCAGCAGGACTAGGCACTGTATATCTATTTATAGGCTTTATGTAATCTCCCCTCGGCTTAGGCTACGACCATGGTTATGGTTCAGGCTACGGCGGCTATGATATGGTTCCTTCGGTTATGGTTCAGGCTACGGCGGCTATGATATGGTTCCTTCGGTTATGGTTCAGGCTACGGTTCTGGCTATGCTTATGGCTCTAGGTCTGGCTATGGCTATGACAACGATACAAGTTCAGGCAGCTCTAGCTCACACTACTCATATGGTTGTTCTTCATCTAGGCAGAGGCAGGTGTCTTCCTCCTCCTGATCTTGACGATGATGAATCCTGAATAATGCACCCGAAAGATCTGAGATAGATCATACAATCATACAACAACTGATTAAGTGAACGGTTCCGGTGCCCTTCAAGTATTTGATTGCCATAGCATCATATATAATATTCCTCTCGTAACTCGCCCGAAAACCAACCATATTGAGAGAGAGGAGGTGTGCAGCTACTAAAGTGAAATTGATGAACCAAAACCAATATGTGCGCCCTTCGCAGTTTCAACCTCTTTGGTCGGGAAGATATCAAGGGGTGGGGGTTCAGCCCGACCTGAACAATAGAATAGTGTCGTACCCACTAAGCATTCATTCAGAAAGAGGTTGGGGCATTCCTAAAAAAAGTAGGGTGAGGTATTCTGATTGGTAAAAAGAACAGGTTGGTAACACTTAAGTAAAGCAAGGTAGAGTAAAGGTAAATAGCAAGAGTGCCTACCGACCCCACTAATATTCTTTCAGCAAGTGTGATCGAACGCCTGTGCAATGCTATATGGAAGCCCGTCCAATGATGCTCTTCTATTTGAAGCTTGCCTATACAATGGTCGTTTGGGGGATAACTAAGATTGGTGAAAGGCAGTATCTATTCAATAGGTTGGTAAATAGGTGGGTTGGTGGGGTGGATCCTAAAAACATCCCAAAATGCGTCATATTTTATAAATAAAAACCTCGTTTTGAGGGGTTCTGGGGCAAATTTTCCATCTGGGTTCCTGAACTCTCTTTTTAAAATAGTCAACTCGCTTCTCATAATTCCCATAGCCTTTGTCCTGGGCACCTGAATCTGCTTGATTTTCTTATGCTACTGAATCTGCTCAATCCGGATCCCCGCCTAAAAGGACCCTTCGCAGAGCTCTTTGACGGGAAGAAATATAGATAAGAAAGAGCCATTCAAATATATCTTTGGCGGGGCATGGCCACTTCGTTCCTGGTCTTCTCTTTTTTTCTCTGTTTCTATACGAAATGAAATCCATACCCATATTGATTGGCATACTGGGACTGATTCGCCATACTCAGTTCAATCAGGTTATCCGTTTCTATACTTTGTGTTTCTAGACTATATTTATGTATGTTCTGTAGCGCGTAATAGTGGTAGTTATTGCGATTCAAAGCCATATTGGGTGGGTAGATGTGATTTAGAAATGCTGAACTATCATAAGATAAAGTGCTCTTTTTATTTTCATACCCCCTATTCCCTCTCTGCCTGCCTTCCTTCATGCATGCTAGTGCACCCGCTTCTTCCATGAAGTTGTTTCCACGTACGTATATTACAAAAGAACCCTGGCTGACAGCAGAGGCGAAGCGGCAGTGCGCCACCTTTATTTAGAGACCTAATGGTCTAGACAATATAACAGGTCATTTATGCGCTCTTATCTTTAGGCTATTAGGTAGGTAGGCTGAGGGGAGAGGACAGGCTGTTAGCTTCACACAACATTGTTAGCTTGACACAGGGCTCACATTAGCAAGTCCTTTTTTCATCTTCCCTTCCTCTTCTTATTTCTTCTTTCTTTGGTTTCTTCTTTCTTTCTCTTTGGCCATCACCGTACTTATTCCTTGGTCTTTGGCTTTGGCTTACTTTCTTTCCTGCCTATCTGGATTGCTTGTGGGGAAATCATTCTCTATCTCTGGCAGCCTCCCTAGCTTGGCTAGGCGGTCTTACTTATGCCCATCTGGTCTTGCTTGCTTGTGGGTCGGGCTGGGCCTTCTGGGAGGAGGGAGTAAGGATTCAGTAGGCAGGGTTGACCTTGATTTAAAGACGGTTGATCAGGACCTCGAGGGAACGAAATAAAGGGCATAGACCTTACCTTACTGATGCTAAAGCGCATTTAAGGACCTGCCATCCAGGAAGGTGAAGGTCATAAACTCTCCCGGAGCTTTCCTTGTTGCCAGAGATAAAGATTTTTAGAATATATCTAATTCTCTTTCTATCCGAGTTGCCCTTATCCTTATATATGAGATATGCGATCATGCTAGCTAGCCAGGTGATAGAAAGCCCCAGACTCTGATAAATAGAGATAGATCTATGAAGATATGCCGGAGCTTCCAAACGAAGGTCAAAAGCCTAGTCAAATCGCATTATCCGCTGCTGGATCACTGTCCGAAGTTCAGAGTATAAAGCCTACTATTCCAAGCACCAGACGTAGAGGAGCTGCTTCACGGGGTTAGGCACCTATATGGCAAAGAATCAAGTGGCGTATAAACCAGCCTTAGGTGCTAAGACTCTTCTAGGTCTTTGTTAGCGTAACAATACACAGAGAGGAAAGGTTAGTGTAACAATACACAGAGAGGAAAGCTCTGAAAGGCTAGTGTTTCTAAAGTTGTTCGACTGGATCCTCGTTTCCCTGATAAGCTCTCAAACGTCACTCGTCCTAGTTGTTGGGCTCATAAGCATCTTGACCTCGTGCTTCTATTAGGCTTATTCCTCTACGCTAGCTGGTTTCACCGAGATAGCTAGGTTACACGACCAAAGAAAGGGGGATTTAAATTCCTGAACAATGAGAGGGATAAGATACGGGTTCATGCCGACCAAAGCGAGGGATTGATGATTGTGACCCCGAATAATAAGAGTTCATGGCTAGAATCTTAAAGCTTGAAACTCGTGACTCGTGCTTGTTGAGTTTATAGAATGCCTTACCTCATGCTAGTTGAGTTTGTGGGCTGGTCATTCTTCATCCCGAGCTTGGTTGGGCTTGTAATCTTGAAAACGGACCTCGTCCTAGTTCATGCACTGGTAAGCATCCCGACCTCCATAGGCATATGATGCACTCTTAATAGGATTTTTTACACCCTTTTGTGCTAAGCTAAGGATGTTACCCCACAACAACTTCGCGCGTATTAATTTGGTGTACTTCAGATTTGTGTACTTCATATTTTGCCTTTTGAAGCTTTTTACGAACTAATATTCTCCTTAGATAGTGGTATTTCACCCCCTGGAAGAGGTGAGGTGCAGAATTGGTGTGTACAATTACCCTGTCTCACCTCGTGCAAGTAGCTCTTTACTTGGACGCTCATAATAGCTACTTTACATTTAGGTGTCCGCTCCAGAGTGACCTGTAAAACATTTCTTAGTTCACCTAAACATATACCTTGATAATAGCTCCGTACATATTAGTGGCTGCATCTGAGGAGTTACCTGTATTACGATCATTAGGTCTACTTATGCTAACCCTACACAGCTAGTTAGTGAACCCTAGAAAGCGAGTATTTATTGGTTGGTGCCAGCTCAGAATAGCTCCTGTACATATTTGTGGCTACTACAGAGAGACCTGTACAACAAAATTAGCTAATGAATCAATCCTGGAGCTCCTAAACACATGCTTAGATAAGGAAAGGAAGTAGACTAACTGACCTACGCTAATACACGGAATGGTAAACCCCCTAAGCTAGTTGGTAGACTGATAAGACCTTTCGCTTCTATTGCTAGCTGGGGTGATATGCCCTCGCGCTATGTAGATCGGACGATGACTTATACAATATGGTATAGACTTCCCTAGAGGGAATTAGAAGGAAATAACCTTAAATCAATGGGAAAATGATGCCTTTTAGCGAGCTATCACCGAAAACTGGCCATGTGTTCATCCCTCCTATGGGCACAGAAACATCATGTCCCTCCTGCAGGCACAAAAACCTCGAAGTAGCAACATAAACATCTAAGTAGCTCTAGTAGGGAGAATCCCACAAAATTGGTACCTCATTCGTCTCGTACTTCTATTTGATTTATGGGATTATATTATGTCTCCTGTACCTCTGCTCTTGCGCTGGTTACCTTGTGAAACAGTGTCTCGTGAAACAATAGATCGCCAACCAAGCAGAACAAAAGCGAGCAAGGTCAAGCTTTTCCCATCAATTACATTCGCTGCAAGCTGAAAGCTGGAAGCTAGATAGAGTCATTGTTACTGAACAATGGGAGGTCATGGATAAGATAGGAGTTCATGAGACAAAGGAAAAGGATAGAAGTATCGTACCTCGGGAAACAAAGGAAAAGGGCAGAGGAAATCATTATAAAGAGTTTCGAACCTCGTGTCCTCGGACACCGTGTTTAAATATAAATAGGTACCTTGTGAACCAGAGCGAGGTGAAGCTAAGCCATGGAAAAGGTGAAGCTAGTGATATGCCCATGAAAATAACCAGGTGAAGGAAGCTTATCAACCCAAAGGTGAAGCTAGTGATTGATACTGAGAATGAAGAAACTGAACCTCATGAACCAGACCTGCGCTCGCTAACCCCACCGATCAATGTTGTCCAATCAACAGGGTCTAAACTGATCGATGGTCTACAATCAACACGGTCTAAACCGATCTATGGTACACGAACAAACAAATAGTCTAACCAGATGTTATGTTGCCCAAGCAAAATGAAATTGTCTACGCCATCCAACCGGTGCTAGTTGAACCTCGTCTCGTGCTGCTACTGGTCCATGAATGAATGAAATGCTATAGGTATAACCCGATCGATCGATGGTGTACAATCAAAATGATAGTATAACCCGTCCACGAACAAAGAACAAATGGTATAAGGTATAACCAAAACATACCCATCGATAGCTAATGAACCTTCCAAGCAACCTTACCTACCTCCACTTACTGATTCACTGAACCATGATTGACCATGCCAAGCAATCTAACCTTCTACTACTTCTATCATCTCGTACCACCGATCAATAGTACTTGATCAAATGGCACACCATCAATTGGTCTAAAACGAACCATGTTGTTATCGTGCAAGATCTGGGGTGCGTTATACTGCTTCTTTTCCCAATCTGTTCCAGCTTCCCTGCCAGCTTTTATTATGACCAAGGAAGTGACTCGACTCAGTGACTAAATCTGTAATGAGGGTCGTTGCTTTACGCAAGGCGACTGTTTTCAGCAGTGGGTAATGGAGATATTACACTCCATAGTCCCATGGATTAGACATAGACTGAACAGGTGGTGACCCATCCCCTCGCATATCATCATTGCTATGTCATTGATTCTCCTTGAGGTGCGAATTACAGCTATGCACACCCATTTCCTATCGGTAGGGGGGAACCCGA
>ML818063.1:0-11904 GCA_009831015.1 Picea engelmannii
CTCCCGTGCCCAGTTAACAGAGTTAAGTTCGTTAGTTGTCAACCGGAACGGAGAAAGGTATGAATTCATTCGTCAACCGGAACTGAGAAAGGTATGAATTCATTTCCTTAATTCCCGGTGGCTTAACTTTCTGGTGCACGATTAAATGACATGTTAGCTACCTGTAGCTTATGGGATTGATATAAGTGTTTTCAGTTATGCACAAGGTTTCACCTTCGTGAACAAGACTAGGACATCGATCTTGTAGTGTAGTTGCATAGAAGAAATATATGGGATAGAGTACGAGAGTTCTAATACAAGGTATTCGAAACAATTAGACCTGAAATTACAAAAGAATGCAGATGGGAGGTAGATAGAACTTGTATATTGGCCAAGGTTTGTCATCACTTTGATAGATAGTATCGTAAAATTGTTACCACTATTTTAGAAAACCTCCTAAGCCCAAAAGGATAAAAATTCAGAGTGCAACCCACAATGTCTAGCTTTGCATATTGTTGAAAATCTTTCTTTATGTCGCAACTAGGTCTAATGGCAAAGCTCCACTATGCATATACAGAGCTACAGAAATGGCTGAGCTTGGCAACAGGAACTTGGGTAATGAAGACCAATTCTGGGGTCACAAAGATCTATAGAGCAACAGACCATTGTCTTCGGATCTGTGGGTTAATAGCCCACGTATGGACTGCTTCCAAAGTCCATGGCATCAACTTCAGATCTCCCCAACCGAATGCACCCTAAGTCTCACATTTGGAGTCCCTTCTCCATCTCTGCGCAATATTCTCGTATCCGTCCAGCCTGGGAATTTGAGGATCGAACCAACGATCTATTTGAGACTCGTCCCAAGCACTCATCATTTTACATCGTACACCAGGTCTAGGCGTTGAAACTTCGGTCTAACGAGAAGATTGCTTATCCGATCCTCTTTCTTTACTCTTCTATGCCCGCACTAAAGACAACCTGGATCCCCGTGATGAATGGATGTTGGATCTATCCTACTATCACACGGTATAGTTAATGGTCGGATCGCCTGAAACTGTCGATCCTTCATGAATTTGAACACTTGGACCTTCATTCTTGTATTGCACGATATATATTTATTCTCCCCCTCATCAGATGACTTTGGCTTAGCACACATTACATTTACAGGTTTTCCTTCAAAATGCTACAGCATTGTAAACGAAATTGAGAAGAGAAATGTCGCGCCCTCACGTCTTCACAAAGAGAGCATCCAACGTCGTCTCTGCTCCAGATCTCGTTCTAGGGTTTCTCCTCAGTCTCGCTGACGTCCATCGATATCGTTTTTGTTTGTATTAGCTTAAGAGAGTTTTTCTAATTGTCATGTTTTTAACAGGTAAGCAAACAAGACTTGTTGGATACATATCAACCGCCGTTCAAGAGCTGTGTGGAGCAAGGGCATGCCAGTTGTATCATGTGCTCTTACAACAGCCTTAATGGAGTCCCAACGTGTGCTGATTCCAACCTTCTCACTGGGACTGCGAGACGTGACTGGGGACTTCAAGGGTAATGTTTCTTCAAATGTTGTGTTAAATGCGGAGTATAATCTATTCGGGGTGAATGACACTTCTTTGATATGAATTTTGTCTTTCAGTTACATCACATCAGACTGTAACGCTGTTGACCTCGTTTACACTGCTCATCAGTATGCACCGACTGCAGAAGATGCTGTAGCAGACGTTCTGAAAGCAGGTAAATGCATATAAAGTAGCAACAACCCATCTAAACTTTGAAAGCATACATATGCATATACACAAGCAGACCCATCTATATTCTGAAAGCATCAGAACATATCCATACATAGTTAGTACACACCCATCTTATATTCTGAAAGCATCAGGACATATCCATCTTAACTCATGTTTGATATACATTTGGAGATTCTGAAGATAGAGCTTGCATATCGTCAATCCCCCATGTTTCTCACAGTAGTAGTCCCACATGTTTTTTGTCAGGGATGGATCTAGACTGTGGAAGTTATTTGCACAAATACACAATATCAGCAATAGAGGAAGGAAAATTGAATGAATCAGATATCAACAGAGCCCTTAGCAATTTGTTCTCTGTGCGCATGCGTCTTGGGCTTTTTGATGGTGATCTCAGTCACCAAGTGGAGGGAAAACTTACAGCGCAGGATGTGTGCTCGGATGAACATCAAAGATTGGCATTGCAAGCTGCAAGGCAGGGCATTGTGCTTCTCAAGAACAGCAGAAGATATCTGCCCCTGTCAAAAACAGAGACCAAGTCATTGGCTGTCATTGGGCCTAATGCCAACATTGCACTTACTCTCCTAGGAAACTACTTTGGTTGGTCTTGTTAGACAAATAATCAGTCATAAATAGCTGTGTCATTCTGCAATCTACACACGTGTGACTGTATGTGTAGGTAGTTAAAAGTACTAATCCTCTCTGCTGATGCGTGTGAATGTCCAGGTCCTCCATGTAACCTCATAACACCGCTTCAAGGACTCCAGAGATATATCGGTAACACTCTGTATTACCCTGGGTGTGAGGACCTGGCATGTATTTCTGACAACATGTTCGGTGAAGCCGTAGAGACTGCAAAGAATGTGGATGAAGTGGTTTTAGTAGTTGGCTTAGACCAAACCCAAGAAATGGAGGCACTCGACCGAATAAATTTGACTCTGCCAGGCCAACAAGAGAATTTAGTGTATCAAGTTTCCCGTGCTGCCAAAAGACCTGTGGTGCTTGTCATCATCTCTGGCGGTCCAGTGGATGTGTCGTTTGCAATAAATGATCCTCAAATCTCTAGCATTATTTGGGCGGGTTACCCTGGTCAGGCGGGTGGTCAGGCACTTGCAGAGATTATTTTTGGTGACTACAATCCAGGTATCTTATCATCCCATCCATATATTGTTGTTTCATAGAATATTATTGGGATTTTATACTCCTACACTATTCCTTTCCCCATCATTCACATGCCCAGCCATTATTTTCCGCTATATTTTCGGTTTGATAAGTGAAACTTGTTATGAGAAATATTATCATACAAAAACAGAGAAGCCCATGACAGCAATGAAAACGTTTGGATTCCATTTCTATAAGCAAGACAGCTCTCGAAAGGGTTTTGACGTCCTTAAATTTAGTCCTCCCTATTTGTTGCAGTTTTAACTAGAGTGGTTTTCTGATCTGTGTGCTAAGGGATGCTATTCTTTCAAAATAATGCAACAGGGACTCACAGGAGCCAGTGGAAATTAGGGTCTTCTCAAAAATAGGGGCAAGAAATTATCATTGGAAACCCATCTATTCGCACGTGTTATTCCAATTCTCTAAATTGTAGCCATCTCCTTTACCAGGAGCAGTCCAGGTTTTCCATGAAATTTGATGAAACTATAACCTACTGTTAAATTCTCTAAATTTCTTGGCAAGAAGAGTCGATAAAATTTAACAACATAGATTTAGGCCCTCGGGGGATCTATTACAGTAGCCGTTATACTATTATTTCCTATGGCCTTATTGACCAAACCTTCTTCCTTTTCTGAAATTTAACAAAAAGATAACCAAAATGCCAGTGACATCTGCCATGATTAACAATTGTAACAGAGAAGAGTAAAGGAACAAAAAATTCTGACCCAACATCCTACAATTGGCATCTCAATTTGTTAGATCGTTGACTGCTTCTTCTTGCGGTTGGTAATCTTCTTCAATAGGAACAAGGCCTGACTGGATCTTCCAACAACAGATTGAACTGTTGGTTCCGTTTGCCCTCTACATTGGCGATGGCTGCACTGTTTCTGAAGATGCCATTCCGAGTGATGATGAGCTGTTCCTTAATTTTGGCCAACCTCATTCCAGAATCCATTAGATCTTCTTGGAGTTAACCAAGGATTCTGTCTTGGTCTTCTCTATTTGCAACAACTGGTCCCCTAGGCCAGCCAGAGATTGATGCTAGAATTTGGCTCTTGAAATCTAGAATTTCATCCCTTCTTTCCAACAGCTTCATGGTCCTTGACCAGTTTCCAATACCACCTCATGATACCATATGGAAGAAAGCATTATAATTCCTCTGCTTCTTTGCCACTGGTCTGTATTTTTGCTGTTATCATTTTGTGAGTTTGGGATTTGTATTATGTCAGTTTCTTTCGATGAAAGGCAAAACGTACTGATGAAGAATTTAAGTAGTTGGATGAGATATATGTAAGTATGTATGTTACTGTTCAGGTGGGAGATTGCCTATGACATGGTACCCTCAAGACTTCGTGAAGATACCAATGACAGACATGAACATGCGTCCAAATCCTGATACAGGCTATCCTGGCCGTACATACAGATTTTACACAGGGAAGAAAGTGTTTGAGTTTGGTCACGGACTGAGTTACTCAGCTTACTCTTACAAGTTCTCTTCCACAACTATGCAGAAGATTGATCTGAATGTGACAATGGAGCATGTTGAAGCCCTTGATAACAGAGGAGAAGCTCATGTCAGAGTAGAGAACACCCCTTGCAGGAAGTTAAAATTCACATCCTCCATATTTGTCCGGAACCATGATGAAATGGATGGCAGGCATGCAGTGTTGTTGTATTCCAAGTCCCCTGCAACCCACAAAGGAGCCCCACAAAAGCAGCTGATTGGATTTCGAAGTGTTCACGTCCAAGGTAAAAGCACAGCCAAAGTTACGTTTGTTGTTGAGCCTTGTGATCACTTCAGCACTGTTGAAGAGAATGGGCAAAGACTTTTGGCCATTGGTTCCCATTCCCTAATTGTTGGTGATACTCAATATCCAGTTTCACTTGTTGCCATCACTTGACACTTGAACGGAAATACACAATACTCGCATTGTCTTCGATCTCTGGGAAATAAAATAACAGTGGCATTTATGGTTTTAACGACTCCATCTGCTGCCACTGTGATCCCTAAATTATTATTTGATGACGCTTTGTTGCTCATTTCTGGCACTGTGAACCCTAATTTATTATTCGATTATTCTTTCTATTCCATTTCTTCTTTGTTTTATATCCTATAATTTTATCCCCACTTAAAATACGCATGACACTCCGTTACATTGTAATGCAATTTGTAAAATTTCTGGTTGCAGTTAATGTTTTCTGTCAGAGTTCAATGTACAAAGTAGGGAGTTTTGGAATTCAAAATAAGATCCATCTTTTATTTGTGAAATTATTAAAATGAGAATTAAGCAAAAATAAAGTTTGAAATGAGAATTAAACAACAACAGAAATTAAAGGTAATGCAATAAATATGTTTTTATGTTAAAATTAATATGATTATTTAAATATGTTTTTATGTTCAAAGTAATATGATTATTTAAAGAGGTGTGTGGATTTTGTTAAGAAATAGAACATAAGACAAGATACAAAGATTTAGTGGAAATTAAGTTATATCCTTCTTAAATTAAAAATTAAAGATAATGTAATAAATATGTTTTTATGTTCAAAGTAATATGATTATTTAAATATGTTTTTATGTTCTAAGTAATATGATTATTTAAATATGTTTTTATGTTCAAAGTAATATGATTATTTAAAGAGGTGTGGATTTTGTTAAGAAATAGAACATAAGACAAGATATAAAGATTATGTGGAAATTAAGTTATATTTTTTTCATTTTTTTATTAGAAGGATATAATTTTATAGTACATGGATGAAATCATCTTTTAGAGTAGATTTGCTCTCACACCCACAACTCATCATGAGATAAGATAAGAAAGAAGCAAAATAGGATCTAATACATATTTAAGATAAAAACTATATCTCATAATGTGAAATACAAAAAGTTAGTGATTCTATAGGGAGTTACATGGCAAGAGATTTAAGGTATGTCAATTGCATTTCAAGGTTTCTTTTGTCTTAAAAGTTCTCAACTTTACTTTGTTGTGCATGTTATGTTTTTATTTACAACTAACTTGTGTTTATGTTAGTGTTTGTTTTATATTTTGAGATAACCTATATTTTAAAGATAATTAGATAAAATTGATAAAACCAAATTTCACATATTCTTCATAAAAGTCGGAGCCCAACATAACATATATGTACTAGTGATCTATAAATGGTAAACTTATAACCTCTCCATTTCACCAACACCCATTCAGAAGACAATTCACTATTTGTAAATGGTAGACTTATAACCTCTCCATTTCACCAACACCCATTCCAAAGACAATTCACTATTTATAATAGTCCTTGTATATAAATTTCAACACTAAAACACAATATACAATCATAAACTACTACTACTACTTTTGATTACTCTATGTTTTGCATGTTCATTGGCATGTTATTAATACGATTTTTACTTATATTCTATGTTCTCATCGATGACTAATGAGATGTTGCCTTTCAATATCTGTTTCAATGTTTTCCATGCTCATTGCCATTTTATTAATACTATTGTTACTTTCAATGTTTTCTATGTTCATTGCCATTTTATTAATACTATTGTTACTTTCAATATTTTCCATGTTCATTGCCATTTTATTAATACTATTGTTACTTATATTCTAGTTTCCCATGGATGGCTACCTAGATTTACTAGACTAATGGCACTAGGTGTTAGGTGATTGGCAAATGCACTGCACTAGGTGTTAAGTGATTGGCAAACAAACTTGGAAATACTTTTCTTGAGGTTTCCTTAAATAGATTTGATTTATAAGTCTTGGTACTTAGAGCTTCATTAAAATTAAGTGTGACTACTCAAGAGGTGTTTACAAATATTTTTTTAATCAAACACGTGCTTTAAGAAGAATTGATGTGATGAAGGAGGTGCTTACAAAGACATTGTTTCCTTTATATAATAATTTATTTGTGCATTACGTCAAGGAAGAATATATTTCTGCACTCAAGGAAAAGTTTGATGTAATGGAAAATCATTTATTAGTCCCAATATTAATGGTCATTTTAAACCCATCTAAGGTCCCTTGTCCATAACAAATATTCACTATTCTCAATATGGATCTTTTATTAGTCTTGCCTAAAGGTTGTAGAGACTATTGTAATCAAATCATCAACCTATCATTTATCTGCCTGTCATCTTTTTTAATCAATTGTAAGTAAATCAATAATTCTTAACCTAAGTTTTTATTTGTCAATACTTTGTTTTCCCAATCAAATGATTTGTGATCTTATTTGGCCTCTTTTAAAGGAAATTTAACTTTATGAAGTCATTTCTTATGTTTTAAGTTACAAATTTGTAAAGATTTGTCAAACTTTAAATGTTAAGGATTCAATGTTATCTAATATATTTAATATTAGTTATCTAACAATTTATGAAGCTCTTTTTGAGCTAGTTCATTCTTATGCTTATTATTACAAAACCATTAGCGATACGTGGATCAATGTAGGTATCTTTTTGCATTGCCATGACTAACTCACCAACTTTCTCATGATATGCCACAACCTCGCCAACTTTCTCATGCTTGGGGGACATATGGGAGCATTGCCTCACCACCTCAACTTGAAAACACATGAGCCAGGTGTATAGAATCACCTGGTCATAGCGCCCACCCCTGTTCTAAATTAATTTGTTTGAGCGTTTTCCTTCCCACCTACCTCTTGCCTGTATTTTTCCAACACCATGCAGTACTGAAGGGAAATGAAGATTATGTGCTATTGGACACCATGCAAAGAAGGGAAATGTAGAGCACGCACTGAGAGCCATTAACTATTTCACTCACCATTCTTGGTTGGAAGTTCAAAACTCACATAAGTATTCAATTGCCAAAGAAATGATAGAGCATGAAAGTAAAATATTCTTCACTTGTAATATAAGTCAATTATTTTGTTATCTCAATCTTAAAAAATAACATCAATATGGGGTTTGTACTTACCTAATTCTTCTCTTCATTTACTGTAGCTAGAGGGGCCATGAGTTCGAAATGAAATAACATCACTTCGTCTAGTGGGGTAGGCCATCTTGATCAGAATACATTGGAAGGCAAGCGTGGCACAAGCGAGTAGGTAGGGTGTTAGAAGAAAGAAATATGAACTTCCCATTCTCCAGGCCTTGTTGTACCAGTAAATTATGTACTTTAGGCTGGAATCTACTCCATAGAAAATTTGCTACTAGGGAATGACCAAGGGAAGGCTCTGTCGTTCAAATGAAAAAAGGGCGTCTAGTTCCTAAACTTGTTGCTAGTGGCTCTAGGGTTGGCCATTTACCCTTCCTATCCACCTAACCTATAGACATATTTATGGTATGGTAGGTTTTTTCTTAGAGGTGAGGTTTTTTAGGACCCAGTGGATAGGGAGAGGGGAGGAAGAAAATGAATAATTGGTTGGTTGGTTGGGCCCTTCCTTGTTTGCATATGGAAAAGCAAGGGTCGAAAAATCTATTTTTTTTCTTATGTCATTCATAAAGCACTTCATCTAGTCTAGCTAACAGACATGAAGGATGAAAAAATGTGCTACCTACCTATAGCGTGGGTGATTCGTCCCCCCGCTCTTCGGACCTTCTCCTTGATCGCATGCATGGAGGAAGGGTTGGATCACTTCTCCGAAATTTGGTGTTCTAAGATCTAGAAATAAAATCATAACATAATAGAAACAAATTGCTTGATAGAGGAAAACAAACCAACATTTGTTTGTACTAGCCTAGGGCACATACCCAAGTTCTGTGAATTCCCTCATGCTCATCATTGGTTGGTAAGACTTGAACCTCAAACCCTCTCGACTTCATGTTTTTATTCTCCTTTTCCCTATCTGCGTGCTACAACAGGGCATCAAGAAGCCACCTCATCAAAGATCTATGTTGGCCTTCAGAGTCTCAAGATAAAATGATAGTTATCTAGATGGTAATGATAAGAGTCAAACATGAACTTTCATCCTTTGTATTTTCATGTCTTACTAGATGGCGATCGGGACCCGTGAATAGGAAATATTTATTGCCAGCAAACCTTGATAGGTGGATCACCGTTTTCCTTGAATTGAATTTATAAGGAATGTTTTCTTCCCTCAATTTAGCTCAAATAACCTCTACCTCTTATTTTTATGCAACCTCTTGATCAAACTGACCAAAGCTTAGGGAGCATATTAATAAAACTGAGATGCACTATAACAAACCAAAGAAAAAACTCATTGATGAGTTTGGATCTCATTTTGTAATTTTCTCTATTGACAACTTCAATAGAAGTAAAACTTTTAAAAAACAACAAACCCACAAGGCTCTCTTAAAAACAATTAGAACCTTGGAATCCCAACGGGTTTTTTCTTCTTCATTAAACACTCTAATGACCTCTTTCCATACAAAACATGGCTATAAACTCTATCTAGTTCCTTAAAAGTATCAAGAAACACAATAAATGTGCACATTGATAGAAGAAAGCAGGATACTAAAGGCAACACACAAACAAGAAAACTGAGATGCATTATAACAACCCAAAGAAAAAATTGATTAATAAATCTAGATTTCATTATGTAATTTGCACTATTGACAACTTCAATAGAAGTAAAACCAATGAAAAACAAAACTCTTGCCATACAAAACACCACTATAAACTCCAACAGGTTCCCATCTCTAGGGAATCAAATTATAATGTTGTGGCTCCTTATTGTTATTATCTATCAATGTCCAAATTTGTACAACCAAATCTACCTTTCCTAAGTTGTACAATAAAATATACCTTTCCTTTCCTACCACATTCAATTTACCAATGCCAAGACTGCAAAACACACCAAGTGTTTCAAAATCTGAGCCACTTGGATAGCAAAAACACCTAGTTGTTATGTCAGCGTTGCTGCCAAGTTGACACCCTTTTGAGAAGGAAATTTTTCAATGGTCATGTAGCAACACTTTTTCATTACAATTGGCGATTTTTTTGTTATGTAGATTAAAAATTGGAATATTTGGAAATTGAAAACCAAAGATTACCAAAGGTTCAAAGTTGCAAAATCAACAAGAATAGTTTGTCCATCATCAATCAATGAAGTATAGTATTGATGTGTTTTATCTATTTAATACATTGTTTAATTATACATTGGATTGAGGTATAATATTGATGTGTTTTATCTATTTAATACATTGTTTAATTGTACATTGGATTTCTGTCTCCATGAACATTGAAGGACGTTCCTCACATGTGTATTAACATTTATTAATGCTTACATCATATTATTTTCCATATTTTGTTGGATGGTTTATCTTCCACTTTTTTTCTACCTACCAATTTGGCTTTCCACCCACTCCAATGTATTTAGCAGTTATTTATTGAAATTGGAATAAAGAGTGGGATGACATAATAATTGATCCAACTATAAAGTAAAATGTCAAAACGATGTCCAAGAAATGGAAAGTCAAAAATATCGTTTCAAATTCTAAATTTTAAAAAAGTGATGGATATTGGAAATCCAAGAAATGGAAAGTCGAAAATATCATTTCAAATTCTAAATTTTAAAAAAGTGATGGATATTGGAAATTGGTATATTATGGCACATGAGTAACATTCCCATTGCATATCACTTAAGATAGTTGTTTCCACTGAACAAAGTCTAGGATCTCGTTACTATCCCTTTTCTCAACGGAGGAAACCCACTCTTTTCTTGAAAAATAACACATTATTCCTCTAAAGCATATGTCAAAATTCAAGTTTCCTTATCCTTCTGAGCATCACCATTGAGCTCTTTCAATCCTCTATCCTTTGTTCAGTGTTCTTGCACTTTATAATTCATATGTCAAGCCTCAAGTCTCCTTATCCTTCCGAGCATCGTCGTTGAGCTCTTTCAATCTTCTATCCTTTGTCATTTAACACTTGTGTACACTCGTTGCTCAACATCTATCCCGTCTCTTTGTTTGATGGAGAAATATTTCCTTTACTCAACGTATGATTATAAGCCTCTTTTATTCTTTCATTGAACATATATTTCCAAACACAACAATTCTTTGCTATGAAAGCATTTTCTACGAAGGGGAAGGAAAGGACATGATGCCTTCTGTTAGCACCCAAAAACGCACCGGCATTTTTGAAGGAAAGATGCCTAATCTTGCAGGGAAAATTTGACTTGCTTCCCGAGCTCCAAATGCAGATCTGAAAGCACCATTGGAAATTTCAGTATTTGTAGATGTCGATCGACTATTTAAACATGCAAAACGGACTTTTTATGACCGAGAAATTCGATTTTGAAAATCTGCCCGCTTTCAACAGCACAGAAGGCATGATTTTTTACTAGTTAGCTGTGGAAAGTGGCTACTTTCAGCAGCTAAGGAGCAGATTTTCGGGTAAGTTAGCTGTTGAAAGCTGTCAAGGCCAGAATAGCCAAAATTTTTGCCCAGATCAAGAATTTTTGGGTTTGAATGATTTGAATCCTTCTTCAATAAGCTGGTTATGAATTACCAAATCAAAATCTGAAGGCCATTCTTGGAGATGAAAGTCAAAAGGGCATTTTTTTGACTAGATTTAGTGATTTTCAAGGGCAAAATGATAGGGATTTTTGGCACACATCATCAAATTCGAATTCCACTTTCAAAGGAACAGATCAAAGAGCCTTGGAAGGCTAGGCTACACTTCATCAACTTTCAACCAATCTTTGAAGACCAAGAGATAGAGGTTGACCTCATCTTGAGGATCTCTCCTTATCTTTTGTGAATTAGTTTTGACTTTCTATTTTTAGAATATCAGATCCATTGTTTTAGGATCTGAAACTGATTGTAAGAGGCTATAAAGCTAAAGACATTTGGAGCTCTAAGGGTTCGATTTTGGATGCTATTATGCTGATACTGTAACACAAGACTTATTCTTATTATACTAAAGATTTCAAGCTTCCTTCACTTGTGCTGTCAGATCTCTCTCTTGTCTTTGATATCTTGTGAGTGAGTGTTCTTTGTTGATGCTTATTTAATCTGTATATGACTGTCATCTCATATGTTGATTGATTAAGTTGATTATCATAAGATATTTCTTAGTTATTAAGCCCATTATACTTG